>OX442363.1:23065661-23270661 GCA_949357725.1 Hyperoplus immaculatus | reverse complement strand
CATTTTTTTGCAAGCTAGCTGAATTGGGATCAAATATTGTCTGATATGAACAATATCTAAGAAGTGTGTTTCAAGGCAACAGCAGTTTTCTTACGTGAAAAGATGATATCAGTCTGAAAAAATGGCATGACTCCCTTCACATTGTGACCTGTCTGTTAACTCAATTAGGTATCTTCACACACCAGAAAGCCCCTTGACGCTCTCCCATCTTTTTCAGGCACGCTCTCTCACATCTCAGCGCTCTCATTCACCCATACTATCTTGCTCTGTGCTAAATCCTTTACATTGTCCGCGACATGGGTCTATTCTCTCACGCACAACCTCTCAATTCAGTTCAGTGGGTGCTTTGTTGGCCCCGACATGAGAACTCAATAAAACCACTGTCAAAGTAGAAGATGGCAAAATGAACTGCAGCTGTGTAGAGGAATCGCGACCACAAAAGAGCCGCTATATTCTTCAATCGGTACTGTTCTGCATTTGAATTGACGAAAAAATGTCAGCTACCGATCTTTCTTGGGGGAACTTTCCCACTGTCCTTTTTATATCTATTTTTAAAAAGAAGTGTCTGACCTTCCCTTCCTGTCTTGAATCATGGTGTCTACATTTTTAAAAATATACAGAAACTAGGGACGAAGCTATTAAAGTTGAACAATGTTTATTGCATCAACCCTCATTCTTATTTCCATGCATCACTATTCACACCTCAAGGTCTTAAGCATCGCCCATTCAATGTATTGCCATTCTGTTGTTGCCTCTCTGTTTGTTAGTTTGCATTGTTACTGACAGGGTACATTTTTCTGTCTTTGCGGGATTCAAATTCACTATTGCTAAATCCTTCCCCTGAACAGTGATTGCCCAATCATTCAACCATAACCAGGCACAGCAGGCCTGTCAACTTTTAGATCCCTCCAACATTGTTGTGATGACATGTAATGTAATAAAAGCAATAAAATGTGTATGGAAAGTTTAGATGTTGAAGATGGATCTTTATTCGTTCTTAGCCGCTCCAAAACCAAAAAAACACAAGAGCAGAAATTTAAGGACTCAACCATTTGTTTATCTGCTCTAACATTAGCTGCCAAAAAAGCATGTCAAGCTAAGTTACTTACTACCCACAGTAATAACCCAGCCTTATTTCCATTTAGGAAGTAAGGGTTTGGGCTAATTTTACTAGGCTAGGCATTTTCAAATTTGGGGTGAAGTAAGCGATTTATTTATGTTAATATAAGTGTTTAATCGCTCTTTATTCATACAGTGATCACTTACATAATGTGCGCGTTTCATAAAGCCAATCCCTCAGTCAGCTGCTCTGCATGTAATCGGCAAATAAACATATTGTAGGATCCCGGAATTTATATCCAATCACAAGAGAGAACGCTATAAACCGACACCCGTCTCACTTATGGTCTCACTGCTGGTGCACGCCAGAGCAGTGCATGAAGGTGGTGACGTAGGGACAAGCGAGGGGACTGGTAACTGCAGTAACTGACAGGAAGTTAGCTAAAAGAACCATTCCGCTTACAGCACCTTTAACTTAAAAAAAAGTGCACGCTAAATAAAAAGTTGCTTGTTTATACACAGCCGAGGCTCTGTAAACAGCAAACTTCACGTAGTGCTCGGGGGAGACCAAGCTATTAGCGTCAAATAGTGCTGCGGTTAGTAAACAAATGTTCTCAGGACACCGTATACCCCAACTTATAAAACTATTTTCCTTATTTTGAAGCTATGAATCCTGAAAACCAGGTTCCCACCAGGTTCTAGTAGTTTTCCAGGGCTGTGGTGAAAATGCAACGTGGCACTGACCTCATCAGGAGACTGACATGTTAATATATAATATGGGTGTGAGTGTGATCGTGTCTTAGATCTTTAAAATACCTTCCTTAATGTTTGTTATTGAATAAAGACACGTAGAGCGACCTCTGGTTCACACAGACACGCGCTCTCTCACTGATGTGTATCGTCCAATGCAAACAGATTGGTAGCTCAACAATAGAGGAGGCAGAGAGCATCCTTCCAATCAATGTGCTCACTTCCACCTTTTCCATTGTGACCACAAAGCTATGACATTTTGTTCTTGCATGCACTTTATTTGCATGCTGGTGGTGGTTATGTGCAAATAAACACTATCACACACACACACACACACACACACACACACACACACACACACACACACACACACACACACACACACACACACACACACACACACACACACATTTATATCAGGTCCTGGTCATCATTAAGGCCTCTTGTGCTTAATCTTTCCTTTCGGAGAACAATGCCCTGGCCTTGGTTTTAAAAGAAGCAAACTGCCTGTATTCACCCCTCCCTCTGTTTCTCGCTCTGTTTTCATGGTTGTCAGGTTTGTGTTCTCTGGCGTAAAGAAAGGAAGGAGGACAGGAGGAAAATATTTAAAAGGAAGAGAGAGGAGAGAAGAGAAGAGAGCAGGCAGAGGAGACTGTTTGCATTGATTTTCATTACCGATCGATAAACAGGCCTTTCCTTTCCATGCTGTCACTTGATGCTTTAAATAAAAATCTTCAAATAACTGTTACGTATAAGGCTCCCAGCAAATTTTCACACCGTCTGTCTTTCATCAATAGTGCTTCGCTCATCAAATTCAAGGTTGAATAGGGATAGACAGCATATTTTCAAGCTGGTTTGTGAAATGAAAAAATACACACACACACACACACACACACACACACACACACACACACACACACACACACACACACACACACACACTCACACAGACGAGGCATGGGGGCAGTTCCCTTTTAAGTGCAGATTTTCGTGGTTATTTTTTGGGTCGGACCCCGTCAGTCCAACGGCTGCCAGGCAACGAGCTTTGGAAACAATGACTCAGAGCCTCTCTAAAATGATCCAGCTTATCACACGGACCTCAGCCAAGACTCCCGTACAACACATGCATTTAAATAGATTACGTACACTCACACACACACACACACACACACACGCTCACACACAAAACGTAACTTTTTTTGTGCCATAGACAGGAAAATTAACACTAGAGTCCCATGTTAATTAGGATTTTAGCAGCAGTGCAACGCCCCCAGGAATATGTAATGCAGATGAGCATAAGGAAAGTATACCATTGGGCATGATCATTAGGGGAATACTTTAAGTCCTTGAGGTTACAGGTTCAAACTACAGAAATCTGACAAAACTGGTCGAAGAGGTGAATGGACTAGGAAGAACCATGTTTATGCCTTGTATTATGTATACAGTCTTTACCAGCCACGCTCTAGCCGGCCATTTAAGGTCAATAACACAAAGAGTGTGTTCATCCCAACCAACAAGACCTGCAACTGTGTTTGCTGGAGCCAAACCCACTGGGCTTACATTGATTTTATATTGAATAAAACCTGTATAAAGGAATACTGCAGGGACTATTTTAAATGCGAAATGTTAACATTCAAGTGACAAAGCCCATTAGTGACAGGCCGTAGCAGTTATGACTCTTGTCTGTCGTCGTACAGTCTGCTGAGGGACAAGCTATTGGCTAGAAGAAAATGTCAGACTTTGACGTGGGACACTTTTGCAACAGTGATGGTTTGTAATGGTTGTGGTAGGCACTGACAATCCATGCCTCCCTGCCAATAGGGGCGTCACATCAGAAAATAGTTGCTCTCGAGGGCAGCTTCTAATTATGCATGGTGTCATTAAATTCGGTGAAGTCGTTGGTATTCTGTTTTGTGGCTGAACTGTAATTGACTCTTCACTTGATACTCCCACACTCTAAACTCGCTCATTGAATCTTCAAATATGACGTCATTGTCTTAATATGTTACTTTCTTCCCTCCCTTTGCACCCCTCCTGTTATCAATATATCATTTGTACACCCTGTACTGCAACTCATTTTCCCATTTCGAATGATACCGTATGTTAGAGCGAGTGGCACCATACTGTAGTTCAAAGAATATACTTCCATAAATTGTACATTATAAGTCATGTAGGTGAATGTGTGTACTATTTTAGAGAGGTAGTTTTTTCTTTCTTTTTCTGTGTGTTTTTGTTTAACTTCACAGGCACTGACGTCTCATGGGAAACCTCTTTCTTTCTTACTGGGACAGGTGCAATCCAGATGTGTTACTAGAAGGCTTGTGAAGGGAAAATAAGAGAACAAGAAAGCCACAGGGAGCATAAGGAAAGACAGTGAGGCAGAGTGCGGGGGGGGGGGGGGGGGGGGGGATTTCGGAAGATAACGGCCAAAAAAAGAAGGAAAGGATTATGAGCATTACGTATGGTGATGAAAGTGAGAAGTGAAACAGAAGACGTTAGCTCAGTGGTGGAGAAATACTAGTAGCAATGTAATGAAAAAGGTCAATGCAGATCTTATTGCTGGATGTGTTTGATACAAATGCTAGTGCTGTCCGGTGTTTTTTCGATTATATGATCCTTATATGAACTGAGGATACATTTGTATTTAGAGATTAGGTGACTTAATCGGGAGGATTTATGGTTTGTCAGCAAATGTGTTATTTGTTATCAAGCCGTTGATACTGCTTCTGCAACACAGAAAGTACCCACAAGTTTGACCTCCTTTTTTTTTTTTTTTTTTTTAAATTATAACACATTGTAATGTTTGTTGGTGTTCTACAAAGGGTGACGCTTGCCCACTTCTTAAACCATGTGGCGCCACCTGTTGCATGGAAATAAGACTGCATGTCCCACTCTCTATTAAGCAAATTTGAAGCCGCCATCTACAAAACATAACATCCTGAAATTCACAAAAGATGACAGGCTGTTGTTCTAGGGATGCACTCCTGACCTACTTTATACTACATATGGCATTGGTTGTGGACACACGCACACACACACACACACAGACACACGCCGGATAAATATAACATCGGAGGTTATTATAGCATCAGCCTTACCATGATGTCACTAACTTCAATCTCCTCTTCCCGCTCTTTTGGGGTCAACAACACACACAGACTCTCAGGGAGTCACTGTCAGGTTTATCCGCTCCCTACAGTGGCCCAGCCTTTCCCACAACCCCCTGGGGCAGTAAACTGTGATCCAGGAGAAGCGTTCTCTGAGTAACCCTGTTTTAATAAGCACTCCCAGTCCACGGTCCACAAGCACACCCAAACCACAGAACACATGTACCGCATTAGACATTGGTTTCACCCAAACATGCACAAACACACACACACTCACTCAGTCACACAAACACACTAAAGTGTAACTCAAAATGTAAAACCTGAAATGACAGCTGAGTTAGTGTTGCCTAATGCACTTCTTCAGAAGCTTCTTGTGTTTTCCAGAAATAATCATAGTTTTTGAAACAATAAAAGTAATGCAAGTACACAGACACACACACACTGTTGTACTTCTATCTTTGTGAGGACATGCATTGACATAATGCATTCCCTAGCCCCTTACCCTAGCATTTTCCATACAAACTAAATGCTTAACTCCAACCCTTATACTTACCCTAAACTAACCCTTTATTCTACACTGAACATTAAAACATATATCTTAACCCTCAAGTAGACCTTTGAAGAAGTGAGGACCGGAGAAATGTCCTCACTTTCCAAAAATGTCTTCACTCTGATGGTTAAAATCCAAGTCCTCACAAAGTACACACACACACACACACACACACACACACACACATACCGATATTAATTCAAAGCAGTCTCGACTAGTCAAGGCAGACAAATATTTTCCAAAATGCCCCACACAAGGCGCGTTATATGATATGTGTTTGTGTGCCTGTGTGTGTGAAGTATAATGAAGTTGGTTTTGGGTAGAATACACAGTGTTTCTTCACAGTCATTCTTCACAGTTCAAATCAGTCCAACAGTGGTGCAAGCAGAGCCTGCAGATTATGTAAAGCGGGTGTGACTACCCCGTTAGTCACTGTTGTTTCACTACCACAAGCGGAGATAGGAGCAGTTTGTCAGCAGCAGCAGTGGGCCCCACTCTCTAATGGCGTTCTCTTGAGAGAACCAGACAAAACATGAGCGAGCTGTTTCACAAACGGCCTCCACAACATGGGGACTGCATCAAAAAATACCAAAAAAAGAACTTAAAAAAACACACACTTGCAAAGTGTCTCTTTCAGGGTGTCCTTGAGCTTGTTTTCAGGACACTGTGAGCAGTTGGTGTTTGTGGCGGAATCCACACTGACACACAAGCTGGAACTGAGGGCTTTGTCCAAGGTAACACAATTTGTTTCATTTCTCAATCTAATACATATCAAACACATCTTACGCTCCAGAGGGCAGGAGGAGCCAATTACTTTGTTTCTTGTATTTATCTTTAGACTTGCATATAGCTCAAATCTCCACATAAGTAAGCACCAACATGTGTGCACATACTCATAACCTGGTCTAACCTGCGACTGTTAGGTCACCAGACAATATATCAAAACAGCTTGACATCCGCCCCCCAGCAAAATTTTGGAAACTCACACACATAGGACTATTGTTTGTTTCATTCTTATGTAACATTTCCAGTAGTCGGCTGTCTATGTGGGTCCGGCCGGCTCTGTCCTGGAAATTGATAAGAGTGAGAGGAGGACTGCATAGGGACAAGTGTTTATTAGTATATCATGTCAACATTCCTCTCACCACTCCCAAAACCTTGCAGATAAAAAAAAAAATCCAAAAGGAGCTGACTGTATGAACGTGTTACCGGTAACCATCTTTCTGTGAAACTCATTACTGTCAACATATTCATCACTCTTCCCCTCATGAACCATGTCATGTACCGCCTTGCATCTTCCATATGGACCGTATAACAGGCTTATGTTGGTAATGTGGAATCAAAGTTCTTTAAACAGGGTGGATATAGCATTTATTTAAGAGGCGTAATCCTTCAGGACTACTATCCTGCCGCTACAATACAACATATATTGTTTTATGTATAGCCTATTGTTTTATTAAACAGGGACTTGGCACATTATTAATAAACATTGCTGTTAATCCGGCAGTCTAAGCAAAAAAAGGGGCTATATTTTATTGTGTAGCCCTTGGATAGCTGATTTATTCTTGGCAATAATAAATTATACATTATTAATAGGGAAATTTTTATTCATTTTAATATCAATAACTAGCTGCTGTAGCAAATAGCCAACAGCCATGTAAAGGATTATGAGACAGTGTGGGTCCCCCCGGACACAGACATGTAAAAGACACCCGTCACCTCCTATAAACAAACAAGTAACCGAGTCTGAAAAATACTCTTTGTATTTGTTTGTCTCTGTTTGTGTCTCATTGCTGTCTTTCAGTTCTTGTTTATGTATACTTTCTTCTCATCCCCCTTTACTCTTGTAATGTGTTCTTGGGTTTCTTGAAAGGCGCTTTATAAAACAAAGCTATTATTATTATTATTATTATTATTATTATTATTATTATTATTATTATTATTATTATTATTATTATTATTATTTGTGGTCATATGTCTTTTTGCATCTTGTGGTTGATCTGTGTCTCTTTGATTACTAGTTGTTTTATAGCCCTTTGTGGTTGGTTTTAACGTCTTTATCGACCAGAAGAAATCAAGGCTAAAGCAAGCGAGCTCATCTTGGCCACAATGTTTTAAACAAATTAAGTAATCTACTTTTGGTACAATAGTGTTTTTTTCCCCACTGCAAGTCTTCCCCAATTGCTAATATTTTAATGAAGAAATATTGCTTTGTTACATGATTTGCACCCTCGATGGATAGAATGTTCTCCCCTCTGTTTTGAAGCCACTTCACTCAGCAAAAAAACAACACCCCCGGGTGCACAACATTATTACAAAGCCACAGGAGGAGTGACTGTAGACATCTGAATCATCTCAAATCAATCTTGGTTATGATGTCATGATTCAAAGAATAATTCCCTTTAGGTCCTCCAAGCAATAACTGAAAAAGAACTTTCTGGTAACAAAGTTAAAGTTGGAGGGTAGGGGAGGACAATAAAATAAAATAGTAAAGTAATGTGTTTTTATACCTCAACTATGAGAAGCTGTCCTCATCTGGTTTGAATAATGACCTCGCCCTAAGCCACCTCCCCATTAGCTCTTCTCCATACGGTCGCCTCTCCCCAACCTCCTGCAATGGAGTCACCCTCCAGATGTCGGACGCAACCTTTCAACATTCCAAACTACCAGTGGACTAATTGCCCTTACAAATATACACACATACATCGCAGGTCGCACGCACACACACAAGGGACTTCAAAGCTTTGCCAGAGGGGGAGCAGGTGGCTAGAAACAACACACTGCATTTTTTTGAAGAGAGGTCTATCGGAGGGCTACGGCTTTAATGTTCAAAAACCTGCTCTCATCCGGAGACAGAAGCGCCATACCCATCCTGTATTCATTTATTGCACATGCTAACGTCTTGTTTGTTGGTTTAAAATTACACATACTGTATATTCTATTAGTCTCTCTTTCACCACCACACTTAAAGGTGCTACCAGGAACTTTTAAATATTTCTAAAACAGTCTAATTTTTCCCCAGTATATTAATGCCATGTAACAGCAAACGAGACCATCAGTGCAAATAATGCTATTTCTATATAGGAACTACAGCTGGCGTAGTGAAAACACTACCCGCTATTGTCCAAAGGGGGTGCAAGAATGAACACAAACTGAAAGTTCCTCTGCGCACCTTTAATCATCATATTTTTTTTAAAAAATGCATTCTATGAAGGCCAGAATCGTATTTATCTTTCTTATGAATCCACATTTAATTAAGAAGTTCTTAATGTAGTCGATGTGATGAGCAACACTTTTTTCTCACTTATTCAATTATTTCCTGAAGTTATTGGATACTTTTTTTTCTTATAACTCTGAAAGCTTTTGTCTTATTATATTATTTTCATTGGAGCTGCAATGGCTCAGTACGTGGGGACGTAGCTTAGGAAGCGGGCACTTCCGAGATGCCCTTGAGCATTCAATATACTGTATGTATGTAAAAAAAAAATTGTCTATAAGTCCTGTTAAAGCATATGTGCTATTTCAGGCCTGTAAAATAACACCAGAATAAAGTTTGAATTTTCCCCTTGACGGACTGATAAAGTATGTCTCTTTTTTGTTCTTCTTGTTAATAGTGTAACTATTTCCATGTATTATTCAAGTTGCTGACTGAAGCGGAGAAACACAAAATGGCAATTATTCGTTCTTCCAAACTTTAATAAAAGTAACTCATTCTGTAATTCTTCCAGGGAAGGCAAGAGGGTCTTCCCAGCAGTGTGGGTGTATGGAAGGTAGTCAGCTAAAATAGAAAGTGCACGCTGTGAGCCCGCTTCTCAAATGAACACATCTTGTTTGCGCAACTATTTCTAAAGACCGGAACACTCCCCTGGCCTTATGGTCTTAATCACACTCTTGCACAAATGTGCACATAGGAAGACCCACACAGAGACAGACATGCACAACATTTTTGAGGCATTTTGTTCTTTTTTTCCCTTTTTTTCGTATTTTTAAAGGAGATTTTGAACAGTGGCTAAACATCAGCAACCCAAGCATTATTCATCCTGATGTGAACCATGAATGCCTGGTCAAAATTGACATGAAAATCCATCAAAAAGCTGTTGAGAGATTTCAAGCAAAACCACTCATTTCAATCGTATCTTGGCGCTAGAGAAAAAGTCATAGAATGAATAGGCCTAACTTTAAGAAATATAAGGATTCATTCTGTGAGGATGGCAAGTTTCTGCACAACATTTCAGAGCAATCCTTCATAGAGTTGATAAGATATTTCAGTCTTTAGACCGTAGAGGTAAAGAGACAGGTGGACCACTTCTCAATCCATCAAATGTTTTTTTTGGGATTCAGCTTTTTTTTTGTAATATTCATCCTTGAACGCCCTGCTCCACACACAGAAACACAGCAGCACAGACCAACAGAAACCTTCCCCACTGCTTCCCTCTCTGCGGGAGCGAGCACATGAAAGGAGGGCAAAACACATCCTTCTGTCCACCAAATCCCGTCAGACTAAGATGAAGTGCTCTTTCTACCCAGTTTTTTTTTTTTTTTTACTTTAAAATCTGGATTCAATAACTTCACTGAACTTCAAAAATATACAGACACCCCATGCGCAGACAGACACAGAGACACACACACACACACAATGCAGACTACATGCTTGCTCAAACACACCATAAGCATAAACATGCAGCACCTACAAACTCATCACTTATGCAGACATGAATACATGCACATCCACTCGCTAAGAGAAAAAAAGCTCTAACCTGTATCTGAAGCATGATTTATTGGTGTTTGAAGGTTGGAGAACTCATCAGAGGCAGTACTCATAGTAAAATGTTTCGAATATAAGGTTTCAAAATATTTCTTTCTTTCTTTAATTTTTTTTCATCACTTTATTCTGGACTGTTTGGCACTAGAGGCTATTTAGAGAACAAATATTTCAGTGTGATAGTGTGGGGGTATTTGTATGGTTTTCCTTTCTCTTCCGGAGACGTGGTATAATGCCTGATGTAGCTGTTCTTAGGGATTTATGCCTGTGCTGTAACAGTGGTGACAGTTATGTTAGCACCCTCATTATACTAAATGTAAGCTGCCCGGTATTATCCCTAGTAAATATAGCTACTTACTGCTATATTACTACTAATACTCATATTGAAAACGCTTATCCGGGGTCAGGTTGCGGGGGACCCCAGACTTCTACTACTACGTCTAAAAATCAAATAGGGTATATTAACCTTACAGTGACCTTATAAAGAAAGTACCAGTTGTAATGCAGTTATGTGGGGGACTGATAGGAAACGGTTGGAGTTTACCCTTTCAACCCTTTTATATATAGAACTACACACACACACAAAAAGCACAGTTAATCCCATACAGTTTCAATAAAAGCACACTGATGCTTTGATCTGGTCTCTCTCTCCCATCTCTTGCTGTTTGGAGACATAGGTCCTGCGGTTACATAATGGCCTTCCTCTACACCCTAGCACTGGGTCAGTGTTGATGTACGGACGGAGCCTATGTGTGTTTTTGGACCAGTGTTTTTTTTCTGACTTAAAAGAGAGAGAGGGGCCCTCTATACCCTGCCTGAAACTCCATCAAATACCCAACCATCCCAGACCGAATATAGGGCGGGAATCCAGCAGCTTTCACTGTCTGGATAAACAGGTTTTTGGAGACCTGTGGAATGGTCCATAAAACCTCTGCCAATCCCCTCCTCAAATCCCGGATTCCATTTCCCACACCGAGACTTGAAAGGGTTCAGACCATCCCGGTAACACACTCCCCATAGGGAAGAAGCCCTGGATGTTTCTCTGTAATGGGTTTTCTAAGTCTGTAGGGACAGCAAGGTGTTTCAAAATGCCTTGTTCACATGGGCGATGTAAGACCTGTGTCAGAGTGGACATGTTTGTGGCCATGTGTGGGTGCTGTCACACAAAGCTACAAAATACCTTAACCTTTAGCTTAACCTAGGTTCTTAAAGGCTGTGGCTTTTCTAAACTACTGTCACCACCACCGCCACTGTTGTTCTGATTTGAAATTGATCTGCAACAAACAATGTTATGTTAATGAGGTATAGTATCTCGGAGCATCATAAAAGGTTTATCGTTTTCAATTTTGAGAATACACTACACAAATAGACTATTTGATAAATGGTTCAAGGACAAACTTCAGAAAAATCTCAGCTATCAAAAGTGATCCTTCACTGCCACCTACTGAGCAGTTGAGGTAAGGCACATATCAACAAAACGTAAGTAATACAAGTGTTGATTGCATATCCGTCACCCAGGGGCGTAGCACCAAATTCTGGGCCCCTATACAAAAAGTCCTGATGGGCCCCTGAAAGGCGGTCTTACGATACATATGGCTCTCTGAGCCAGACAACTCCACAATATTTCATCTGATGAATGACCAAATCATTACTTTTACAGTGTTTCCCCCAGAAAATGTCTTAGTGAAGGAGGTCACTGGCCAAGGTCACAGGCGGCGCGGCGCTCTGGCGAACATTTTGGGGGTATTTTGCTCAAAGATGCCACAGAAATAAACAACTGCTTATTTTAATACAAAAATACAACAGACACTGACCTTACAGTTGTGCCATTTTGTTTGCTATGTGCAGGTAACATTTTTGTGCAAACATGCAGACAGTACAAAGCACAATTAAAGAAAACTTCTACTGTTTTGGTGCAATACTATGCAGACACACGAAATACAAATAATGGACCATACACCTGTGTATGCACATAAAGTGCAAATTCTACTTTTTAAAGTTCCTTTATGGATGGGGGGCTGTGATTATTATGGACAATAGAGGCCTACGATGCGATAGCCTATAATTCATTAATGGTTATTAATAGCATACTTGCTTGATTTCTTTTTAAATACAGAGGTTATTGGTCGTTTTGGAACATGTCTTTCCCAATTTAAAACATAAAAATAAAGCAGCATTGAAAATTCTGAAAATAAATCTTGTTGGCCTACACTAGCATGCTGTTTACAAATAACTCAATAGTTGAATTAATAAATACAATGTGTTTTCCCCTAAACTGTCTAAATGCATTTCAAAGACAGTAACAGTGTGGCACTTCTGTAAACTTACTGAAACTTGCAGGGGCCATCACTCTCATGTATTCATCAGACTTTTCTCTGTGCTGCTGCGCAGTCCGACGGCCCTGCACACACACACACACCAGTTGAAGGAGCTTGTTTCCACATATCTCAAACTACAGTCATCTAAAAGTCAGTTATCTCTTCATAGTGAGATCATTTTTGGTGTGTGTGTGTGTGTGTGTGTTCCAGTCCCCATCCTTCCCTGCTATTTAGTCTGGTAGAAACAGATTGAGTTTGTCCCAATACATGATGTCAGATGCAGCATGTCTGTCTGTCTGTCTGTCTGTGTGTGCGTGTGTGTGTGTGTCTGTCTGTGTTTTTTAGAAACTTTAATATTAACATTGAGCGGCTATATGTTGGAAATACACTATATCAACGAAGCTCCTCATATTATAAGGAAGCCATGTTTAAGTTTGAGTGTGCATTCTATAGAACACACACACACACACAAAACAAAACAAAAGTAATGCACATTTTAAAACATAACATCATTTGCATAAATTAGAATTGTAACTTTCTAGAACCCTACACACACTGGGTCACATGACATGTTTAGAATAGAACTCTGTGATGTCACAGTTTTAGAGTATGGAAAGGCTCATTTCAGTTTTAGACACAGACAGTCACATTATTATCAAACCTCCTGAAATATATATATTAATATCTTCAACTGAACTTTGCAAACTTTCCTGGACCTTTCCTGAGCGAAGAAAGATTCACCCACAAGATGTCTGCACTGCCACAGGTACAGAGGTCTATCTGTCTGTGTGTCTGTCTCTATCTACCTATCTATCTATCTATCTATCTATCTATCTATCTATCTATCTATCTATCTATCTATCTATCTACACATTTTAAAGCACTATGTGACCCTGTCTGTAAAAAGCGCTAGGCTATATAAATACATCTTACTAACTTACTCTCTCTCTGTCCCATTCCAGCTGGCCACCGAGCCACGCGATGTACTGTCTGTATTCGACATAAACATCTCCGGGGATTATCCTAGGATAATTTTTCCAAAGCAACAAGAAAATCTAGACTTTTCTTCATTACCTAAAACCCTCATGGAAGTAACGAGGGATGAGGATAAAGACATAAACGGAGAGGAAGAAATGTCTCCTAGACCATGGAGCGGTTTGGGTGACAGTGGGTCAGTGTCATATACTCCTGACTGGGAGACTGAGAGTGAAGAGGAGGGAGACACAGCAACACCAGGTTTGATCATTTTGATTTTTTTTAATGAACACACAGACAGACAGACAGACAGACACGCACACACAGACAGATAGACAGAGAGAGGCAGACAGACACAGACGGACGGACGGACAGACAGACAGACACACAAAGATAGACAGAGAGAGACAGACAGACACAGACGGACAGACAGACAGACACACAGATACATAATCACAGACACTGAGACACACAGATACATACAAAGATACAGAACACACACACATATACACACACACACACACACACACACACACACACAAATGAAAGACAAAACAAAACAACTAACATGGCGTACTCTACTTAACAGATTTCTAAGGACATTGTTTCAACTAAAGACACATGTTAAGCAGAAAATAAAAAGTCAACGAGGTGTCATGTAGGTCCCTTCAGTACTGTTATATAGTCCAGGGGCCGTATTCACAAAACATTTTAAGGCTAAGAGTAGGTCCTAACGTGCTGATTTAGGAGTAACTCTCAAAAATAAGGGGCGTTTCACTCCTAATTTTAGGACTCCTAACTTTTTAAAATAAGTGTAATTCACAAAGCATTTTAGCACTAAAACTAGCTCCTAAATCTATAAAAAGCTAGGAGTCCTCGAGAGGACTCCTAAGTCACTAAGAGTAAATCACAGACGGCTAAGAGTAGGTCCTAACGTGCTGATTTAGGAGTAACTCTCAAAAATAAGGGGCGTTTCACTCCTAATTTTAGGACTCCTAACTTTTTAAAATAAGTGTAATTCACAAAGCATTTTAGCACTAAAACTAGCTCCTAAATCTATAAAAAGCTAGGAGTCCTCGAGAGGACTCCTAAGTCACTAAGAGTAAATCACAGACAACCATTTGATGGTGTTTTGGAGAGATTTAATGCTAGTGAGCTTTATAAAAGGTACCTTTAATAGCTGTAAGGGTTTAATGATCTTAGTAAAGCTATATTTAGAAAGTATAGACACATTTATATTTATTATAAAAAAATATTTATTAAGTTCATTTTCCTCCAGTTGCTTTGGGTTTATGATGCACTGAAAGTTACTGTTGGTGTCACGTTTGGGTTTAATTTCCTACAGAGTAGGCCTATATGTGGCGCTTCGCAGCATCTCCTCCGTTCCACAGATCCGCTACTGTGTAGTTGCGCGTCTCGCCTTTTTCCTTCCGCATGTACTTTACGATTTCGCCGGCTGTTGTTTCTAAATTGTGAATTTCCTGGTTTGTCGCTGTCTGACTATTGCTGCATAGTCCGCCATTGAGAGAAATACAGTGAGAGTGCATGGCGTGCAGCTGTTCAATGAGGATATTTTTCCGATTCAAATCATTGTAAAATTTAAAATGAATAGACCTATATGGCGCTATTGTAGGTTAATTGTGAACAAATGTGTGGGGAAACCCTGCAGTATCTTGGTTTCATGTTAAATCAGTGTCACTTGTCATTAATTGTATATAAAAACTATTTACTTTAATACAGCGACACGATATGGATATCTCCCACAGTGTTTCCATCATAAATTCACTCTTAGCTCTCATTCCCTCTCAGCCAATCACTGTGGGCATAGAAGGTATGAACATGACATCATCCATAGCAACAGGGTCAACACCGCCCTCTAGTCTTAGCTAAGGAGTCCCTCCCATTCCTTAGTAAAAGTTGGTCTTATCAGCTTTGTGAATAGGTTTTAAGAAATTACTCCTTACTAAGAACTTTTAGTGCTCCTTAGGAGTACTCTTAGCGCTAAGATAAAATGTGTTGTGAATACGGCCCCAGGAAAGGCTGACATATCTGTTTAAACTTCTCTGCTTTCCCTGATAATTCATATACATATTTTTTTTTCCACAGTGGAGGTAGTGTATTGGCTGGATTGTGATGTTGAAATCACTAGAGAGAATGTTGAAGAGCAAACAATCTGCCCCTCATCTCCAACTCAGGACTATATGGTGAGCAGTCCTGTTGGGTTTTTTAATTATTTTTTTAAGATTGTCTTTTTGGGCATTTTTCCTTTTCCATGCTTTATTAGACAGTTGTGTAGAGACAGAGGTAAATGTGTCAGAGAGGGGAATGACATGCACGTCTGTCTGTCTGTCTGTCTGTCTGTCTGTCTGTCTGTCTGTCTGTCTGTCTGTCTGTCTGTCTGTCTCTATCTATCTGTCTGTTAATCTAACCATTTTCAAATTTTCTTCCCCAACAGGATGACTTGGACAGTGATAGAGAACTTCTGGCTCTCTTCAAAACGCCCGCCACACCTTCTCCCATCAAATTGGTGAGGATTCCTGCTGTTTTTTTTATTTGTAATGTAACTTTATTTGAACAAGGACAATGTACAAAGGAAACTCTAACATAGGTTGCGTTCTGAATCTCATACTCTTTCTTTTTTCTATTCTACATACTACATCCGACGATAAAAAGAATCTAGTTAGGATGCAGTATGCATACTATTGGGACATACTGTACTCTCTTATTTCATCATAACATTGCGCCTTGATCTTGCCTCTTGCTTTTATATCCGTCGCATCCCCGTTTGTTTTCATATGGAGGCTTCGTCGATGTGACGTCACTTCACGTGCACAATAGATTGTGGGTCAGAATCGCCCAAATAGGATGCAGTTTTCAACACTAACAATCTTGGCCGCATGAAGTAGGACATCCGGGTACTTCTAACCATCCTAAATCTGGCCACAAGAATCGGGACATCCTAAATCTTTTTCTACCAAACTATATAGTAGAAAGTATGTGATTCGGAACGCAACCCTTGTTTAGAGCAAGAGGAGAGATGCATTGTACCAGGTGTTAGCAAACTGCTATTTTCCTATAGGCTATATAAAAATAGCATTATTTGCACTGATGGTCTCGTTTGCTGTTACATGTTATTCATGATCATCAGAGGAAACATTAGACATATTTAAAAAGTTCCTTGGAGAAATGTGTGTGATCATTAAAAAGTGTGAAAAGTATATTTAACAGTTTTGGAAAATTTGATTCTGTCTGCCTGTCTGTCTGTCAGTCTCTTTATCTGTCTGTCTGTTTGTCAGTCTCTTTATCTGTCTGTCTGTCTGTCCGTTTACGTATCTATCTATCTATCTATCTATCTATCTATCTATCTATCTATCTATCTATCTATCTATCTGTTTTTTTATCTAACCATTTTCAATTTTCTTCCCCAACAGGATGACTTGGACAGTGATAGAGAACTTCTGGCTCTCTTCAAAACGCCCGCCACACCTTCTCCCAACAAATTCAGGAGCAGATACGGCCGCAAGGAAAAGTTCTTCCGTCCACTGTACATCTCCAAAGACGGCCGGCCGAAAGACAGACTACGGATGGTGATGGAAGAGGAAGAGGATCTATACAATCCCACACCTTCCCCCCCACCCTCCCCTCTCCCTCTGAGCACAGACACACTCACAGACACACACTCAGACACATGCACACACACAGACACACACTCAGACCCTCACACAGACACTCACACAGACACACACTCAGACACACACACAGACACACACATATTCACACACTCAGACACACACACAGTCACACACACAGTCCCCCCTCGCCCTCACAAGCAGAGGGAAGAAGACTCTAACAACGGATTGGATTTATCTAGCGCTTTTTTCCTAGACACTCAAAGCGCTGCACAGGGCCCATCCATGTTCCATCCATCTACACACAGTCACACCTGTGATGCAGACAAGACAGACACAGAGACAGAGGGCTGTGTTGTAAACGAGACAACCATCACACCGACACTGGACTGTGCCTTAAACATGGCGGACACACCGACACTGGACTGTGGCTTAAACATGGAGGACACACAGACACTGGACTGTGGCTTAAACATGGCGGACACATCGACAGAAGACCATGAGAAGAAAGTTGTTGAGACAGATATGGATTGTGAAGAGATAGAAGTGATTTCTCTCTCTCCGTGTCTCTTTGCCTCTTCCCCCGATGTCCTAATTAATTTATTGATGGATGAGACGGACGCTGAAACGCTGGTGATTATTGTACTTTAACTTTAAGTGTGTAAATGTGTTGTTAAAAAGGTGCTATGAGGAATTTTTAAATATTTCTGAAACAGTAAAAAAAAAAAAAAAACTCTGATGATCATGAATTACATGTAACAGCAAACGAGACCATCAATGCAAAGAATGCTATTTTTATATAGTTTTTCTTAATGCCTTTGTCATGGGTATACATTGACCCAGGAACAACAGCTGGCGTGGTAAAAACACTACCGCTTTTAGTCTAAAGGGGACGCTAGAATTAACACAAACTGAAAGTTCCTCGAAGCACCTTTTAACAAAACCAGAAAATGAAGCAACAAGATAATTTTTTTTTTACTATTCCTTCAAATTCAATTATAACTTGTTGATGTCAAAACTATTTTGTGGTGTGTGTGTGTGTGTGTGTGTGTGTGTGTGTGTGTGTGTGTGTGTGTGTGTGTGTGTGTGTGTGTGTGTGTGTGTGTGTGTGTGTGTGTGTGTGTGTGTTTTTATTAATTCTCTTTCCTCTTTCAACAGAAACTCTCTCCAACTTTCTCTGGCACGATTCGCATTCATGTCAAAAGCAGAGAGAGCTTCGACCAAGACGATTCAAACCATTCGACCTATACAGAAGACCACAGCAGCCAAACCATCCCTCTATTAACACAAGAGAACACAGAGGACGAAAGTTCCAAAAAAGCCTTACCATCTGGCATCAAAACACCCTCCACACCTACACACAAGTCCCCCTCAGTCCCTGTACTAACCTCAATGAACGGGACAGACTCGTTATCGTGGGACGGCGATTTTGATGGACATAAAAGCGAAATTGCAGAGTTGATAACAAGTGAAGATACCCTCAAAAGAAGTCACCGAAAGAAATTGAGCTGGTGGAAGCGTGTGAGAAGATGTTTGATGAAGACCAAGGTCCAGCCCGTGAGTGAGGCTGAGATGAGGAGAGCAATTAGTAACCTGTCTACTGAGGGGAAATGTCAACTGTCTCCACGTGAAACGGTATGGATGCAGATATGTTAGAGAGAGAGGCAGACAGACAGGCAGACAGGCGGGCGGGCGGGCAGACAGACAGACAGACACTGAACATTCGTAGTGGTCTCTTAATTTTTTCCAGAGCTTTATGAGAATACTGTTAAACACTAAGGAACTTTTAAATATTTCTGAAACAGTCTCATTCTTCCTCTGATGATCATAAATTACATGTAACAGCAAACGAGACCATCAGTGCAAAGAATTATATTTTTATATAGTTTTTCTAAATGCCTTTGTCATGGGTATACGCTCACCTAGGAACAACAGCTGGCATGGTAAAAACACTACCGCTTTTGTCCAAAGGGGGGCGCTAGAATGAACACAAACTGAAAGTTCCTCAGAGCACCTTTAAGTCCTTTACTACGTGTTGTCTTACTGTTTGATTTCTGCACAGGTTTTTTTCTATATTATCTCAGGACTAACTTTGTTTTATTTCCAATTCTTCCCGACATAGAGCAAGAAGGAAAATGAAGCCTTGAAGACACACACTCCATCTTTCTTCAAGAGAATTTTCTGCTTCAGAAATTGAGACACACCCGCCCTCCCTCTCTCTCTCTCTCCCTCCCCCCTCTCTCCCTCCCTCCCTCCCTCCTCTCTCCCTCCCACCTCTCTCCCTCCCTGACTTACCCCTCCCCTTACCCCCTTAGCTTCAATCCTACCCCCTTAATATATGCCCTAGCCCCTTAGTATAGTTCCTACCCCCTTAGTCTAGCCCATAGCCCCTTAGCCAAACTGATGTATGAATGTGTGTGTGTGAATGTGTGTGTGAACGTGTGTATGACTGTCTGTGTGAATGGGTGGATGGACTGCATGTGTGTGTATACAGCAATTTGAGTGGTCTTCTGACTAGCAAAGTGCTGTTTACTATCATATGAAAGTCGGTCCAATCACTTAAGTGATTAAGTTAAGGTGGGTTTTTTGTTTTTCTTGTCTTTGAGCAGACCCCCTCTCCAGTATTTAGCACACTGGGGAGGGGGCCAGAGCACGGGGGCAGCCATAGCACAGCTGGCCCTGACACAGTGCCTTGCTCAGGGACACAATGGTAGAGATGGTGTGGGGATTCCAACCAGCGACCTCATGGTTACTGGGAGGCCCCCTTTACCTACTTGTTAGGACATCTTACCATTGCTTACCACCTTAACTTAACTGTGTGAATGTGTGTGTGAATGTGACTGCCATATATAGTAATTTGAGTTTTCCAATAGGACTAGCAAAGAGCTATATATGTGGACTAAATTTATTATCCCCCCCCCCCTCACTGACTTTCTCACCCCCCATTTTATTTTATTTTCCCAATAAAACAAAATTATTTAACCATGTAATTCTTGTGCTGTCGTTCGTCTGGTCAGTAATACACTGTGTGTGTGTGTGTGTGTGTGTGTGAGAGTGTGTGTGAGAGAGGGACACACTGGGTACTCCTTTTTAGCTTTTATTGACTTTACTCTTGAAATGGTACTTCCTGATCAGTCCCCTCCCTCAAACTACATCTATTTGCCTTGTAAATGTGTGTGTGTGCGTTAAATAGATACTATAGATAGATAGATAGATTTTGTACAGCACTTTGGTCAACTAATGTTATTTTTTAAATGTGCTCTATAAATAAATCTGACTTTTGACTTTTTGTTACCGGACCTGTGCACGGTTAAAGTATTGAGGTGTTCAGGCCCGGTTCCAGAACAGAATGCCTTAGGGTGCATCTGAGATTACAGGGGGTGCACCGGTACTACACTAAAACCAGCTACCCAGCTTCAGTTCAGACTTCGCTTTTTACACAGGCCTTTCTACCAGTAGATAGTCAAGCACTTCTGGGCAGTGGCGGAGCCAGACCATTTTCATTGGGGTGGCCAGGATGGGGCCAGTGATATTTTTTGGGTGGCAAGCACAAGGGCTTAGGTTTCGCTTCAACATAAGTGTGGGTCTGGGGGTACTCCCCCAGAAAAAAATGTGCTTCGAACACACCATTTTGTGCATTCGGGTGAATTTTTATGTACTTATTTATGCCTTCTGTATTTAATTATTTATGGCGGACATGTCTAAATTTCTGTTAAAGGAAAAGACAACAGGCTCCCAGTGACGTTAATATAATGTTATAAAAAGCAGTAAGGCTCTCAGGCATTCTGTATTGCTTTCAAATATTTACTGTATTGTTCAAAACTATTTTTTTTAGGACTCACTATTCATGACACAGCAGCAGTGTGAACTATTATGACACTTTACATTTTTAAATCATAGGGGAATATGTATTAACAATTAGGAGATATATCAATGTTTCAACATCCTGAACTGTTATTTTTACCTCTTTTGGGGAGAAAAGGGTTTCTTACTTTTTGAGACAAAAAGTGGACTCTCTTCTGATTATTGGGGGGGGACACGTCCCCTGTGCCCCCTCCCCCCGCCACCCTCCCACCAAATCTACGCCTATGGGCAAGCATGAGTCTGTGAGTTGCTGAAAAAAACTGCACCACAGCTGCCACCGAAATGTTCAATTTGCATCAAAGCCCAAATGATCATAAAAACAAGAGGCTTTATTTAAACGATATCCATGTTTAAGTGGTGATTGTATTTTTTTCGGCTGTAGACTGAAACTAACGTAGGGCAGCGGCTCACTCTGTTTTCTCTCGTCGCGCTGTCAGTTTGCCGACATTGCTCTGTGTTTTCATGCTCGTGAAATGCAATCCGATCGCGGAAGCCTCCCCTGAACAACGTTGGTGGACATGATATCCCCGGCGGCCGGTTATAATTTTAGCCGTTAAGCCACAGAGCTTTTCTCACCGGCAAGGTGATGGTCACTGGCCAGGGTCACAGGAGGCGCGGCGCAACGCGCCGCGGCAAAAGTGTTGGGGGTATTTTGCTCAAAGATGCCAATGCGCACTATAAAAATAAACAACTGTTTATTTGAATACAAAAATACAACACACACTGACCTTACAGTTGTGCATGGCCATCACTCTCATGCATTCATCAGACTTTTCTCTGCGCTGTCTGAGCTGATAGATAGGTTGTGTTGCCACAGTGATGTGGAGTCTTAAACTGTTCTAGCTTTGCCAGCACTTATTTCTGTACAGCTAAACATCCCCATAGAAACATCGCTGCGTTTATT
Organism: Hyperoplus immaculatus; assembly: GCA_949357725.1. Classification (NCBI taxonomy): domain Eukaryota; kingdom Metazoa; phylum Chordata; class Actinopteri; order Uranoscopiformes; family Ammodytidae; genus Hyperoplus; species Hyperoplus immaculatus. The sequence goes on along the minus strand of OX442363.1, from coordinate 23,248,743 downwards.
TTCGCCACCAGTTCAATTCATTGTCGGCTTGCTCCTGCTTATGCTCCCGCACGCATGCCTTAGTCATGCGCAGGCCCCTGATCTCCGTGCAAGGTTCAGGGGAGAAAAAAGCCAGTCAATTATTTATTTTTTTGGAATGGCATTGTTCAGGGCCTTTGAAGATCGGGGCCCCACATTTAACTTGTTAAAAAATTTTAAAAAAAATAAAAAATTTGATGGGCCCCCCTCTGCCTTGGGCCCCCCCACGACTGTCGCACTTTCCCCCGCAGTCCGTCGGCTCTGCAGTCACCTATTGAGGTTTGGTACATCAAGGCATAATAGGTTTAACATGATGTTTAAAGACTGTGTTATGCACGAGGTGTGATACATAAAATGTTGATCAATTCATTTTGGAGCCAAAAAGTGTGAGGTGTGAGCCAAAAAATTAATGCGAGTCATTCTTTGTACTGTTTTACTTTCATGTCGCTGTGGGAGAGAATGCTATGATTAATGTCAACGAGGTGGCAAAATAATAAAACTATAAATCAACAACTGTTGTGAGAACTGCCCAATGAAAACAAAAAAACATTTTGTTCCAATAACTTTACTTTCTTAATATTCTGTGGGGGGGGGGGGGGGGGGGGAATATCCATGGTTTATTATAACAATAAAACATTCCCTAGGCCTTAAAAACAACTTTACACGAGCATTCCTAAATATCACTAACATATGTAAACTGGAGAAGATTAGGATTGTAGATCCCAATGAGTCCCACTCCACTGTTTTTCATGCTGGTTGGACAATAGGTCAGCACATTCATGTTCTATTTCTGGTAGTTTATGAGCATGCCGAATGAATAGCTTTCAAGTTCTTAGCTATAGAGAGATGGATCAAAAGCCAGTGTTGGTCTTTGAATTAGTCAAATAATCCATATAACTTTTTAACTGACTTTACGCATCCCCTGAAATTCCCAATAGCACCCCCGTGTGGTCAGGGTTATGAGTCAAATATATCAACATGGATGGACCGCAATGGAGTTTGATGCAGATATCCATGGCCATCTCAAAATAAGTTGGAATATATTTGGCGATTCCCTGAATTTCAATAATTAGCTCCATTAATTCAGTCATGGAATTTTCATTTTATTGTCAATAAAAGTCGTTATCACTTGGAAGTCAGAAATATATGTTCTCTCCCGTCAGGTTTATCGTTAAGAGGATTCTTCCAATTTGATGCTAACATTCTAGGTTTCACAATATTTAAAGAGGTATGGGTGTGTGCATGGATGCATTATACTGTCACCAATACTCATATAGACTGGAAGTAATGATTGTAAAATAAAAAAATGTAACCAAGCAAACTTTTTTTTAAAAGATAGAAGAGCTGAGTTTCAGAATTAACTTTATTTTGCCTAAACAGTATGAACAGAACGCCAGGATATTTTTTTGAAGACAGCAGCCATACATTAGTTGGAATAGAGAAGAGAGAGAAGCCGATGCATCTTTATGTTCCAGAATAGGCCCAAGTTCAGATTTCTGCTCAAAGCAAAGTTTAGTTCAGACATAAGAAAAAAAAGGACAAAGAGAGAAAGACCTGTGCCAAACCAGGAAACACCATCACCTTATCCAGCAAACACCAGAAACATATATAGTATACAAGACTGTACAGTTCAACACATTCTGTTGTAACATAGCATACTGTACCCGCTGTCTAAACATACAAATAAACGTGTCTCTTGCAAGAAAAATGAAGCAGCAGATTGGAAACACGAGACAGAAAAAGAAAAAGTGAAGTGGATAATGTAGTTGACGGAAGGCGCCAGAAAAATTATTGAAAATAGTTCTCCTAACCCAGAATAGTGTAGACATGTGAAGAGAATAAAAAATCCAAATGAAAAACATTTATGATAGTCTCATTCCCTCATCTGCACCGTTGACATGCGTTAAAAGTAACATATCTACTACCACTCTTGTTTGGAGCCCTGAGAAAATCTCTAACTGCCCTCAGAACACTGACATCAGTTTATTGTTGTAGTTGTATACCTTGCAGTCACTGGTCCTAGATCAGTATATGAAACCAACAAGGACCGGACCTTCCCCTTAACGGTGTAAATGTTCTCTCAAAAACAATTCCCAAGGTCAATCCTTCAACCCCATCTCCATGTAAAAAGACTCCCGTATAAGACAGCTTTAAATTTAGAGGACCAGACAAGATGTGTGGTAGTAATTGGTGCTACATGCTGTTTCAGAGGCCAGAGCACTTTAATAATTGGAAGGGGGGGGGGTGAAATATACAGTACATTTTTCTCTATCTGACCTTAGTGATAGACACATGCAACAGGTCACAAATATGGCTTAAAGACCCTCCTCTTCTAATAAGAGCTGTAGGGGAAGGAGGGAGAAGGTTTTTTTTTTTTTCTAGCATAGAGACCTCATACTTTAACTGATAGTTGCACTACTGACCAGATATAAGGATTTGGATACTTTTGGAAATCCAGCCATGAATTTAAAGGAAGCAGTATATTAGAAACTAAATGTGGTTCTCAGGCACAATGGCATGCTAGAAAACAAAAATAAAAAAAAGGTCAGTGCACAATGCCAGAGTGTAGGCGCACTGGTCGAAGAAGTTCAGCTATTGAACAACTTTTTGTTTACTAACCCAAAACAGCAATAACTGCAATTTGCATACGACAGGTTGTTTCACTCTCTTTGGGTTCACCACTATTACCTAGGAATGAGTTCAATCAGATTGAGGCGCTGAGGGCTAATGTTGAGAGGATAGACTAATAAAAGTTTGAGTAGGGACTCAAAAGATTTCTTTCATGTTCCATTTACCATAGAATGTCAATGTCAACGCAGTACACGTTTCTACTATACTGCTGCTGCTCTAGGAGGGTTCATTCAATCGTCAAATGCCATTTCCTCCTGCTTCAAGAAATGAATAAACTTGAATTTATTATTTGAACATTGAGCGCGGCCAGGCCAGGTGGCTTTGACCTTATGTCCTTGCAAACCAGAGTACTGTTGCTGTGCTGTTCTGTCAACAATGTGGAAATCTAGGTTGCTAGCACAAAAGGCCAAAATTGGAAGCCATGGCTCCTCACATAACATCATTCAGGGAAAACACCACACATTCAACAACGGAATGATCAAAAATTCAAACTAAATTAATTTAAAAAGAATTAGTACACAAAACCGTCAGTGGATTATGTTGGTGTCTTGACTGAAGTCAGAACAAAAATAGAGACTGGTTGCCACTGTGTAAACACAACATCAAAGCTGGACCCAATACTTTCCCATGTCAATATTGAAGTTGGTATGTATAAAAGCATTTGTTCCAATTTTTGGTTAATTCAATGTTTCGTTTTAATTCAGTAATTGACATCACTTAAACACATCCCATGTTTGCGTCTAAGTGAGTTTCAAATAGGGTTTTTACAACAGCACTGGTTAATGACCAAAATAGGAATAGCATTGCCATGACAGCAGTGCAGAAGATCATAGTGCTCATAGCAGATGTTAGTATAAAGCCAGATTAACCAAACAAGTCTAAATATTTAATTTCCACAGGTGAATATTATGCATTCTTGAAAGACTGTCTTCATCACTTTAGTGTGTCCTCCACACTGCACCACCCGTACAAATGCTCAAACCAAAAAAAAAAAAAAAAAAAAAAAAAAAAAAACAACACTCAGGCTGCAGAACTCCAAAAATATATTGCTAATACACTTAAAATAGTTTGTTTTAATTTGATGGAAGGAGGTAGGGGCGAAAACTGACAACCTGCATGTAAACGCAGATTCTACAGCAACCACGTTAATGCAGTGCATGTAAACGCATTCTGATTTCCTGCAATAACCTGATGTCTCCTAAAACATTTGTTTTCTATTGATGTAAACGTTGAGAACCATTCAGCATAATTTCATTAAAAACCCATGAGAGCCACAATCTGTTTCAGAGTATAAACTCTGCAAAAAAATCCCTTTAATCTGCAAACAGACTTAACACCCCTATTTTAACTTTCTACAACTAGCTCCCTCCACCTGCAACCCAAAAACAAACTCAATGGTAACACTCATATTCAATTTTATTCTTGGGCACCAATGTCTCCCATCAAAACAACACTTGAATAACCCATAGGAGAACTACCAGCTAGATTTGGCTACATCTTTTTCCACTGTTGCATGCCAAGTAGTCTTTAGCATCATGATGCAACATTTGAGTTGGAGCAAATGTTGCATCACGTCAGATAAAATGATAGTAAGCACAAAATGTTATCAGTGTTTTGTTCTGTCAAAATCATGTTCTATGTTTGTCAGCTCATAAAAGGCCTCAAGTGAAGAAAAAAAAAAGATAGATGTCATAGCATAGAAGAGAAAATGGCCACACCCAACCACCCGTCTAGGCCTGCTCAAGCTTCAGAACTGCTGAGACAGCAGAGCCGCCTCTGCAAAATGCCTCATCTTATTAAGACCTAGCTAGATGCAGTAGGAATCTTGCCGTGAGATTCGTTGTTTAAATGCAGAGTAAATAACATTTAGCCGTTTACCTAAATTCATTGCTGCTAAGGCATGTGTATACAATATTGTCAATTTTAAGTGTGCATGTGAATGCATATATTTTAATTGTCAAAGGCAGATAGGCATAATCGGGCCATCAATGAAGTTACATTTTTAGGTTATCTGATCCTTATATGAAATTAAAAAAAGAAAGACCTGGATCTTACACGATATAGGTAAAGTCAGTCCTTGGAGATTAAATGATTTAAGGGGAAATTTAAGTTAAAGTCAAAGTGCAGCATCTCAACTTTAGACAAGCCTTAAGATAATCGTGTTTAGCCAACTCAGACATTTCATTCAGGGAAGCGAAGAAAAAAACAAAAAAACAAATGTGTTCTTAAAAAAAAAAAAAGGAATACACACAAGGAAAAAAAGCATATCACCTATGCTCTAAAAGAATGTTGTGAACTCTTGGAATATTGTTTAGGAAATCCAGGAATAATATAAGTATCCATTGTAAAGTTAAGATGTGATGGCTAAGGGTGGATAACTTCATTGATAGAAGAAAATGCCAGTCAGCCCTGAGCCCAAGGTACAGTTGAAGATGCTGACCCGGTCCAGTTTCCGGATTTCAGTTGACCAGCGAAACTGGTGAAAAATGTGGGGGTGATGGCCAGCCTTTTGGTGAGGCTTCAAAGCCGTAATGGAGAATAGGAGTGTGAGGTCTCCAGCGGTGTCCTGGACTTATTTGTCACTAAGGTTCTTGGTGGTAATTACACACTCTTCATCTAAAGCTTTCAACACAGTGACCTGAAAAAGGAAAGAGAAAAATAAGATTCGATAGTGTGATGCTCCCTTTATATTTAGTGCCTAATTTCAATAGGTTAGTAGGTTAGGTGGGTGATATGCCCCAAGTGTTATCACAATAAAAACTTAGAAATAAGCCAATATCAGTTACCATCACTGTAAATTACCAATTTCCATTATCTCTGGCATGTTTTAATGCAGATGTTTGCCCTTGGTGAAGCTGAAGAAAACCGATCTTAAAAATGTATAGTCAGCGATTCTGGAGAACGCTTGTCACAATCAGTGACTATTACCTCACAATCCAATACCACTACTGACAAAAAAATTAACTGGTTTAATACACAACCTAGGCTCTGTAAACTGGTATCTAAACCAGGGTATGCAAACAAAGGGCCCACCGTAGCTAGCAACATACCCGTTTACAGCACATGGACTATATTAACGCTAGATTGTTTTTCAGCGCACACAGTAGTACAGGTAGCAGATTGTGTCGAGATATTTGCTGATTTTGACAAGTACTATACAGAAAATAGTTTCTAATGCCAATATAATCATTTTGTTGCTGGGTATTCTAATTTGTTAACTTCCGCTTGTTCTAAACAGTAATATCTACATTTGTTATTTATTTTAAAAACGAGCTAGGTTAGTAAACTCACAGCATAACTGCACCTGTGTGCGACTCATCTAGCAGGTTTAATGTGCGGTGGATGAGAGCACTACCAAAATATTGGTGCAGCAACAAACAAAAAGTACCATTAAATTTGATCACATTATTCAAGTCAGCCATGAAGTGAGGAGACAAGCTCAGGCTGCAGTATAATAGGTAATGTTACTGAGAGCCTTTTTTTCCTCCCTTGCCCAGGCAAAATGTTGCCAGTGGAAACACCGACTGTCTTGCTTTAAGCAGGTCATTTTTTTTGGACAGCTCATGTCGCTGGCATTTTATTCTGCTACTGCACACCCGACTCTATTCCTGCCACACAAATGCCTCTTTTTCTGTTTAAAGATGGTTGGCAACTGTATGTTAACGTGAGGAAAATGATATCCATCATTGTGATCCTTTTATTGCCTAGCCCTAGCCAAAAGATTTCCATCATACTTAAACTAATAACTGCACAGCTTCTTTAATCCAAAAAATAAACAGTCCAGTTCAGCCAATACTACTAAGATTGTACTTATTTTTTAACCCCTTCGTCAGACTCACCAGAAAGGATTCCTCATTGTCAAACTTCTTCTCAATCTCTTTGCCCAGGTCACCTTCTGGCAGTCTAAGGTCGTCTCTGGTTTCTCCATTGTCGTCCATCAGGGACAAGAACCCATCATTGATGCCAAGGACCTAAATGTGCCACGAAAAAAAAATGGCAAAATGATCACATTATTATGTAGTTTCCATGAACAGATCCCAACAGACACAAATAATGCATGACCAGTGCCAGGTCATCCCAATCCTAGTATTAGGTGCCAGTCCAGAACCGAGGAGCAGTATAGCAATAGTGACATCACCCCTAAAGGTTAAATCTGCTGGGACAGCTAAAACATAGAAAGTTGCATATCTGTAAATGATTTGTGATCAGCAATGCACATAAGAAAAATCTGGCTAAATAGGAGAGTGGAATATACACACAACAAATACAGCATATACATTATTTTGTTAAGAACATGACTAGGATGGGAGCTGAATTTCTTTTACTCACAATAATCTTCCACATTAATCAGTTTAAAGACAAAAGACACAAATTGTTACTGGGAACCAACCAGTAATTTTATCCCAAGCTAGTATTAAGCAAATTTGCCTGTTAGACAACCAGCAGCCACTCATTCATTTTCTGTATAAAAACTAAAGCTAATGAAAGTTTGTCTTGGAAAAAAAAAAACAATAAAAAAAACATGCTTTTTTTGGACGCCCAATGGGTGCGTCACATGAGTCAGAGATGAGCTGTCTCTTTGGTAGTTGTAAAAGGGTATACAGGTTTTGAACTGGTTGAACAGCTTTTAGCTTGGCCTACAAGCTGTCATTATTCCCAGTTAACCCTTTAGGCGCCGGGTTTTATTTTTAAAAATACTAGATTTTGACACTTAAATTTCAGAAGGTTCTGGATTGAAAGTGGTTTGAGATAGAGACGAAGTGTAAATGAGAAAAATATTGAGAATGACCTAAAGTTTATCTGGGGAGTACATTTTCCGATCTAATTAGCAAATTATGATGTCATATGGCGGCGGCCATTTTGGAATATGTAATTTCCATGAAATACCTGATATTTTGAAAGAGAGTTGAATCAGATTCACCCCTCCATCCATTTGTAATGATGTCCACTTTGTTGTAAGCCAACAGTTGTAAACTAGAACTACACCACAAAACTTATGTAAACAGTAGGCGTTTTTTTATCCACCACCATTTTTATTTCCTTTTTTCTACTATTCTTCATTATTGGACGCACCGTGACCGTAGAAAGACTGAACACTAAACTCCCTACTCGTCAACTTTTTGCTTGCCATAACTCTAAATAACTCCTAAATCCAGCAATACAGCTGCAGCATAAATAGCTTTGTGGCACACTATCTCCGATTTCGCACCTAACAACAGCGCGATTCATTTGCAGCCTGGACGCGGAGGCGTTTCTCCTCTCTGCTCTGACAGCAGGCTGGGACTCGCTCCGAGGGGCTGCTCCGAGACTGACCACCTCGTAGTGCTTTGAGACGGGGAGGGGCTCTCGGCAACACCCGCTGCTCGTTGAGCAATGAGCACAGTAACTGCAGAGTGAAACGTGCTTTCACGTCAGAGTCTCCAAACACCACAAAAGTTTTCAATAAAACCAGAAAAAAAAATCGCTAGGAGGATATGACAAAAAAAGTTGATGGGATTTTTTATTTTTAGGATGGGATTTCCGCAAATATTTTGCATTGAAGGATGACGTTTTTCTGAGCTAAGGTCTAGGTATGGGATGTCTGCCAACTAATGGAGGGGAGTTTGAACAAAATATCACACTCTATTTAGAGAAAACAGCTGTTTGATTCAGTAAAGCGTCTTGTCGCAATTTTGCGACTTTGGCGCCTAAAGGGTTAAGAAGCCTCTTTTGAGATAGCAATTCTCTTTAAACATAATCACAAGAAAACAGTAACCCATAGGTTACACCAATAACTTCAGCAGGAACTACTCACCTGGAAATCTTTCCTTGTTACATTTGGGACATCCATGTTATGGGTAGACGGACAGAGATCTTCCAACTTCTTCGAGGTGAAGATATCGATGCCAGTAAGGTGAACCTGAAAAACGTCATAGCTGATTAGATCTGCATTTTTTTTTTTTTTTACCAAGGTAATCCCATTGAGAAACAGGACTTTTTTTTTTTCCTCAAGAGACACCTGTTCACATTCCCACACACCAATAGCAGGCTAACTATTAGGAGCAATTTGGGGTTTTGGTGTCTTGCCCGGGGCCACTTCGACATGTGGCAGGGAGACGGGGGATCGCCCCGGGGTTACTTTTAAAACAGGTCAAGTCACCAATGTGCCATAAGCTCTGCATTCCAAAGAAAGCAGAAGTAAGTTTTACCTTGGCGTGCCCATGCTTGCCAGTCTTTGAGGTAGTCATCTCAACGATCTTACATGGACGTCCCTTCAGCATGACAAAGCCATTCTTCCTCAATGCAGAGCACTGCATGGGGAATGTGGTGGAGGCCCCAGAGTCCCCACTTTCAAAATCAGCATCCATCATGGCTTTTGAGCTGTTGAACACGCAGACAAACAGAAAATGTGAAGACAGGAGCATTACTTATGAGGATGTGTGTGGTGTTTAGAACCTATTGCAAATTATGTGAAAGCTGCTGAGCACAGTCATAACACTACATTATTAAAAGACCACAACATAGAACAGCTTCCCAATTGCTGACAAATAATGCATAATGTTCTGGATTTGCATTCATGGTCAGGTTAAATGTTGTTTTAATCCTGAAAGGAACTCTAAAGTCTGAGGCTGGCCTTACGGTTGTTCCAAGAGTTTGATTACGAAATGTGCTATACATAAAGTTGCCTGGCCTTGCAGTGGTTGGGCTGTAAGTGCTTAAAAATCAATAACGTGAAATTAGAGAGGGGGCAACTAACAAGTGCTCTGCTGCGCATGGTCAGTGTTTACAAAGATACACTTTAGGATCGATCCATGTCCTAATTTGTCGTCATTATTAAGCCCCAGACGTGTGCAAACAATTATCCAAGGTGGTGCACCGAGAAAGCTAACAGCTGCCGTAAAATGCTAATGTATCGAATTTACTTGTGACGTTAACTATTTTTTTTAACGCAGTCTCAGAAAATGGAAAGCGCGTTAGCTCCCTTGTTGGCTAATTACATTCATAAAATGAATCTTAACACAACTCAGGTCGGCGTTAAGCGTAGCTAGGCGGCTTCAGGTTGAAAAGCTAGCAAAAGCCGTTAACCGACTAGCTTTGTTACGTGGCATCTGGGCCAGATGAGTAGCTTACAGGATAATTTAGCTAAAAACAGCGAGCTAGCTTTAGGTTCCCACCTCGTGTGTTTTCTGTCACCGCTAGCAAAGTTAGCATGCTAACGCAACCCACACCCATTGACACTGGCTGACAACGCTGTTTGTTGCTATTGCTAACGTTAGCTTCTAAGTAGTGTGCTAACTTCTTTCAATCGCCTCGCTCATACGAAGTTACTAATACTCTGCCGACAGACGCTAAAGTTTAACACATTAGTACTACAGCACAAACAAAAGGCTACAAAAATGTTACTTTTAAAGCCCCTACATTTAGCTTACCGTGTCTTGTTTCTACAAGCGAGGGGAAGTCAGTTCGCATGCGTGGAGCTTTTGTAGCGCAGGAGGAGCAGAGTGGGCAGGCAGGTACGGGCGCCTAGACGGTGACGAGCTTTTTTCCGCTTTTTTTCAGTTTTTTCTTTCTTTCTTTATTGAGCACAATGAAAACAATGTAAATTGTGCAAATTAATCTTGAGCAAAGAAAAACAATTAGAAGAAATGGAAAGCACGAGCTAGCAAGCAAACTGTAACACTTTACAATAATGTAGCCTACACAAAAAAAAGAGTACTCTTCCAAAAAAGAGTAGGCCTAGACTCTTTTAGAAAGAGTAGCTATACTGTTCCAAAAAAGAGTAGTTACTCTTCCAAAAAAGAGTAGTTACCCTTCCAAAAAAGAGTAGCTTAGTTACTCTTTTAAAAAGAGTAGTTACTTTTCCAAAAAGAGTTGTTACTCTTTTATAAAGAGTAGTTACTCTTCCAAAAAGAGTAGTTACCCTTCCAAAAAAGAGAAGTTTCTCTTTTAAAAAGAGTAGCTACTGTTCCAAAAAAGAGTAGTTACTCTTTTAAAAAGAGTAGTTACTCTTCCAAAAAGAGTAGCTACTCTTCCAAAAAAGAGTAGGCTAGTTACACTTCCAAAAGAGAGTAGTTACTCTTTTAAAAAGAGTAGTTACTCTTCCAAAAAGAGTAGTTACTCTGCCAGAAAAGAGTAGTTACCCTTCCAAAAAAGAGTGGTTACTGTTTTAAAAAGAGTAGGCCTAGTTATCCTTCCAAAAAAGAGTAGGCCCCTAGTAACTACTCTTTTTGGAAGAGTAACTACTCTTTTTTGGAAGAGTCACTACCGGTACTCTTTTTAAAAGAGTAACTACTCTTTTTAAAAGAGTAACTACCGGTACTCTTTTTAAAACAGTAACTACTCTTTTTTGGAAGAGTAACTACTCTTTTTTGGAACAGTAGCTACTCTTTTTAAAAGAGTAACTACTCTTTTTTTGTGTACCTTATTTTAAAGTGTTACCCTCAAAAGTATAGCCTGGTTGACAAAGCCATTAATACCGTAAAAGAGGCAGGGTTCTACGGACGCCCTAAACAGACGGAATCATTCATTTTATTTTCTCTGCTTTCCTATGATAACGAGTTAAATTGAGTTGTTTCCATAACAAAAATAAACTTTGTTTTACAGATATAACAGTATAATTATTTTGATTTCTACAAAATCAGTTATGCTTAAAGCACAAAACAAATGCAGATATAGGCTTACTCGTATTCTTGAGTGTTCATTTTATCCAGCAGTCGCTGATCAGCAGACCTGACTTTACTAAAGTAAATGGATCTTATTGTTAGCCTACTAAATTCAATCGAATCTGCGTCTCCTCTAAGAAATAAAAAAACTCACTGTCTTGATTTTTTTTAAATGGTCTCTGTCCTAAATGTAGTTTTTTAAATGAAAACACTGTAGGCTACTTCTGATGTTTTTGTCTTTAACACAAAGGCTACTGTAGAAACAAGACAGTTCACACACCAGGAAAACTCTGGGGTAAAAAAACAACAATGATGATGCATTCCTGTGCTCCCAGGTGTGTTACACTGTGCAGAGAAAACCTGAGGCATGTGTAGCCTACTGGGAAGGGAACAACCGACTTGTAATTAGTCTTAAAAAATAGTCCCTGGGTGTCACTGTGTAAGAGGGACTGACTTTTTGGTCGGTTCAACATTCATCGCAACCTGTCAGCTATGAGCTCTCCCCAATTGGTCTTTGTTCTAGAAGCAGCCACTGGCTATAAAAGGAACGCTGGCTCCTTAAAACAGGGAACTCTCAGTCCGAAATCCAGAATCTATAAATATGCAGATATTTGTTTTTTTCAAAAGTTGAATTGCTGGGGGAAAAACAGACGTCACCTTTACCTCACTTAAAAGTCCACAGTAAAGGTATGTAGAAGTTTTAAGTTTCACAAATGGTGCTCTGAAAATTGTGTACTTGACCCTTATTGGCTCCCAAACTAATCTAGTAATAATGTCAGAGAGTCCTGCTTGTGCATACATGCCTGGACCTCAGGTTCAAGGTTAGCACCAATAAACTGTTCCCCCCTTTCAGCAGATGTGTCAACAGTTTTCTAGCGTCAAACTCTAGACACACATACAAAAACATCATCCTGCACAGTGCACGGTCAAACATACAAGTGGAGTCACATTAAACAGAACACATGTTTGAGTGGAGCTGGTTTATGATTATATTTAAAGACAGAAAATTGTGGAATAATTCTATCTATACAGCCAACCAAACATCAACACAGTATAACAGACACCTACTCATGAAATAATAATACTGCACTGTCTGTCTTTTCTCCATAGGGTTCTGAAAATAGACGTACTGGGCCACTAGGGGGGGCACAAAGAAGCTTTGAATACAACAGTGTCATGGAAAACTTGATAGCAAACAGTTGTCTATTGAGCATTCATTTGGAGTTGTGTTTTTGGCCTACCAATAATGGTATAAAGCCCTATATTTATTTCCTTTTTGACAAGTTTTTTTGGCCGCCACTTTTTTCCTGAAGAAAATACTCTGCTTTTCATCTAATAAATGTCCCACTATTCACACTGTGGATGAGTAGTGAAAGTGAACCAACACAACCCAAACCACAATAGAAGACACTCTTAAGCTCAGTGTCAGGTCATTGTCACATAAGAGAATGTCATATTATGTGATCCAATATCTATTAGAGCTGCTTTTTTCACCAAGTCACAATTCTGCAATAAGAGTTCTTAGATTAAATGTAACACACCAATCCAGTCCAGTGAGTCACTCTTTTCTTTTGTGTATCTTTCATATTTACATTATGACATGTCTTTAGTCCTCAATTGACCAAGTTAGTATCATAACACTATAAGGATGGATGTACATTCATACTTGACATTGAAATACTGACATATTTTAAAACACATACACATAGACTACACCAACCACGTAGCTGTTGTGTTTCAAGCATCTGTGGATGTTTTGAGCAGCTGCAGTTCAGTGGCGTTGTTGGGGCTCTGTACCAGCTCTGTGCGTCCCTTCTGGAAGAGAGCGGCGATCTCCTCAAAACTCTTGCCCTTGGTCTCGGGGAGCCGGAGGTAAGTAAACACCGTGAAGCCGAGAAGCAGCACAGCAAACATGACGAAAACATAACAATCCAAAACAGCCTGCAAAGACAAATAAAAGACAAAGCAATTAAAGGAGAAGTAAGTGATATTTTTAGTTTTTAATATACGTGTTAAATCACTCTATATTCATTCAGCAATCACTTAAACAGTATGCACAGTTCATAACACAGGTCTCCCAGCCATTCAGCTATGCAGTAATTGCCAGATACAATTTTGAGTATCCCGCTCGTTGTCATCCAATCTGGAGACCGAGTGCTATAAAGAGGCGGGTCTCTGTGCCCGTGAACGATGACTCGCTGCTCTCCATCGTGGCACTATCTGATGAAGATGGCTGCGTGTTCATGTGATGATGACGTAGGGACGAGGGAGGAGACTGCTAACTGCAGTCACTGAGAGGAAGTTAGCTAAAGGAACCATATCACTTCTCCTTTAAGTACAATAATTATATTGAGTCTGATTTGATGTGAATGGAACGAAGACACATCAACCCATTTGCAAGTGCATGTGTTGCGCAAGTTAAGAGTAAATGTGTTTGTGTGTGTCATTTCTTCCTACCTGTATGTACAAAAAGGTCATCCCTATGATGAAGTTGCTGGTCCAGTTGCAGCAGCCAGCCAGAGCAATGGCGGCGGGTCGAGGTCCCTGGCTGAACAGTTCAGCGACGATAAACCACGGAATGGGACCGGGACCGATCTCAAAGAAACTCACAAAGAGGAAGATGGCTGACATGCTGACGTAGCTCATCCACACGTACTCACTCTGTAGGAAAGATTTAGTCAGTCAAGACAAACTACTTTTCTGTCAAGGCAGTTTCCTGATTACTTAAAATGAGCAAAACGCTGCCTGAGAAAGCTCAAAGCTCTATTATCTCTTCCTCTGGGCCTTTTTTTCCCCCACAATGTCTTTCCTAAATGTTGTGTAGAGTATCAAAGATGAAATGATTAGTTTTTTAAAGATACAACGTTGTCGCAGTGATTTAGAGCAAGATCACAGGACTATCGCGGGCCAGGCCATTTAAAACTGGGCAGTGCCATAACACGATGTTCAAGCTCAAGTTGTTGACAGACTATTAGCTCTGACAACTGATTGAACAAACCTGAAATTTGAGGCCAACTGTCATGGCAACTGCACAGCAACACATCCCTGCTAGACCAACCAGAGTCAGAGTGCGCCTTCCGGCCCTGTCCACCACTGCAACCTAGAACAGACAGCAGAATGTTTATCTGTGTTTGTGTGTGTGTGTGTGGGTGTGTGTGTGTGTGTGTGTGTGTGTGTGTGTGTGTGTGTGTGTGTGAAAGGGTACAGTATGTGTGTTGAAGAAAATAATAGACTATTAGTGCATGTTCATCATGGTTCACTGTTTGTCTGCGTGCGATGCATGGTTCTGTGTTTTGCCACTCACAGAAACCAGAGTGAAGATTGTGTTGATGACTCCTACTCCTATAGTGGCGTAGACTGGATGGCTGACACCAGCCCGAGAGAAAATAGCCGTAGAGTAATAAAAGATCTAGAAGACAAAAAAAATTGTATATTTTCCGTCTTACAACAGAAGACATTTCATGCACACGCTTTCTTTCAGTAAAGACACAAAAACAATTAGACACTATTTGACCCAGTTACCACTGATGTATGCGTTCAGTATTCTACGGTGGCCTAGAAGGGTCAACGCAACTGCAAAAGTTGTTATGAAAATGCCATCACACGAATGCAAAAGCAACAACGGAAGTGAGCAGCGATCAGACTATATTATTGGTCCAGGCTGCCGGGGTATTTTTTATAGCCCGGGCTGAAGGCTTGAAAATGACAGAAGTTTGAGAAGTATGGTAAGTGAAATGTTGTCACAACATAATTAATGTGGATTTTTGCTTTACCCTTCTGGGCCACTGTTCTATGCTCTCACGATTAAACCATGATTTTTCCTGACCCCTTATCATGAATCAAAATGAGTATATGAGTGTTAATTAAATTCAGTAGGCTACACAGAGTGATAGGCAAAGTTGAAATACAGTTTGCACTCACCGCATTGATTCCAGAAAACTGCTGGGAGAGGTGCATCATGAGGGCAACAATGAGCTGCCGTCTGTACACGGAGGAGCAAATCTTGGGGAAGATGCAGAGCAGTAAAATATTGTCATTGCAATGTTTGTTTTTGCTGTTTGAGTGTATTCTTTTTCTTAGCATAAAGGTGGCCTTAAACAGACAGGTTACTATGATCTAAAACATTAGTTTTCTGCTCAGTTTATGGTTGCCGCACCATAATACAAGAACTCAACTGCGTGCTTCAAATCTCATCTTTCAAGATCCTGGCTCAGTTTCCATTGTCTGTTTAAGCTTGGCTGTGAGGAGACTCTTTCACCACTGCATAACTATTATATAACTAATCTAATTAATGATTTACCTTTATCTATCACAATTACATGATATTCTTAGATTACTTTGGTTGCTGATTAATGTGAATGGTTAAGAGTGTCTTTGTCCACCCTGAGCAAGGAATGTCAGGACTATAGTACTGTATAGTGAGTGTTCTGTGGGCCAGAGAGTCTTCAGTGATTTGATTTTTAAAACACAATAACATGCTTCGTTGACACACAAGTTTGAGCAAAATTCGCAAAAGATTAAATTTATTTGTGGCAATATACTGTATCTCAAGTGACCCGACCAAGACCTACCAAAGAAAGAATGGAGACCCGGGCCTCCCTGTCTGCTTCCTCTTTCTCTCTCCTCATCTCTTCCATATCAGGAGTTGGATCGTACGCCCCCTTTAGACGAAGCAGGCCTGCAATCAAACACAGGGCAATTGGATTAGAGCAATTGTCTGTACAAATGATTGATTTGGGGCGGTGCAAGAGATGTTCAGATCCATTGCCGAAAAAAAAATTGCAGTGAAAAAATCTCAAGATTACAACTTAAAAAATTAGTGGAATCATTCCTTTTATTTCCTCTCTTTTACCAAGACAACTCACTCATGGTTACAGGATAACAAAGCTTTTTTTATACTCATTATCTAAAATAGTAGATGCCATTAATTTGAGATTGGAAGGTATTTAACTCGTGATCACAAGGTAACGCTGTACAATATTATAAGTAATGCGAGGAAACAAGCTCGGTTATCTCATGACCCACTAGGTAACAACTCAAATGAACTTGTTATCACTGGAAAACCGAGAAAGCAGAAATGTATTATTCCATGTCCTCTCAGGGATTCCGTACATAGAGGGTCTCTGTGTGTTATTCTTACTTTTTCTGGCCTCTTCCGCCTTGCCCAGGAGAATGTAAAGGTACCGTGGGCTCTCAGGGCAAAGAGGCAGCAGAAAGGATTGCAATACTGCCGGGGCTCCAGACAAACCAAGCAACAGGGGCCACATGTCATCATTACCAAGTAGAAAGTCCAAACCTATTACCTACATCCACACATAAACACACACACACACACACACACACACACACACACACACAAACACAAACAAACACACATAGTTTTGGTTAGATGTTCAGTACGTCGTCTATCAACAGTTCACGCTGCTGTGCATGTGAGTGTGTGTTAGTTCACCTCACCTGGCTGATGAGGATGCCAACGACAATAGCCAGCTGGTGTAATGTTCCCAGAGCCCCTCTGTAAGCCTTCGGTGCAATCTCACCAACATACATAGGCACCAGCCCAGATGTCAATCCTTGAAACACACACATTGTGAGTTAACCAACTTTAAACAAACATCTGTTGCAAAATATATGACAATAAGGAGAGGAACTATGTTGTGTCTTATTTCTATCCAAGTGAACTTTAAAAACCTGTCTTAATGTCCTCTCTAATACCAGTAACACCTCACAATAAGGGTTAATTCATTAACTGTTGCGCTAAGCTAATGCTATTAACAGTTAGTTAATGCTAATAAAGCTTATTGTAAATGCATAGTTATTAACAGCTAGTTAATGCTCGGTTTAGCATTACCTATGATTAGTTAAGCATATAAGTCAATTAATGTTTATTTAATGTGTATAAAGCATTAACTAAGCATTAACACAGTTAAGTAATGTAACCTTTTTGTAAAGTGTTGACCTATTTGGTCATATTTGGTAAATAATTAGCTTTCATCCTTGTCATGAAGGGACATTTTCCTAATCATATGAGGACAACGTATGACCCACAAACACAACATATAAAACACATCATAATGCTGTACCACAGTAAAAGCCCATAACAGCGCGGCCGGCGATGACCATGATGTGAGGCTTCCACATCCTACACAGACCCATTAGCAGTCCAGCAGCTACAGCCAGAAAATTGACCATTAACATGCCCTTTACCCTGTAGGTTGGAAAGAGATAGAAAAGTGGCAGAAGGAGATGTGTAGAAACACAGATAAAGGATAAGGTAACGTGTACAAAAAATTCCTCCAACTGATTTTGGAGGAATCGGTTGGATCTCTTATCATACTCCACATTTGAAATTGTTGTATGGTTATACTGTATATCCCCATCATTTCATTCTCACCTCCCTCTCAGATCTCCCACAAACCCCACCAAGAAGGAGGAGAGCATTCCACCGATGGAGAAGATTGACACTGACAGTGACCAATAGATGACCACGGAGGGATGTTCGCCCGCCTCCGAGAACTCATCTTCTTCTGTGCCGTTCTCCCACAGGACAGCTGCCCTCTCTGACCACACCCCCAGGGCTCGCCCATAATGCCTCTCAATGACCTATGACACGGACACATGTATCGTCAGTCACACAGAGACAGGTGAAAAGGCAGACACAAGATATGCAAACACAAATACGTACATGGATCCATCTTTCTGCTTAAAGGTGCTACAAGGAACTTTTAAAATATTTCTGAAACAGTCTGATGGTTATAAATGACATGTAACAGAAAATGGCACCATCAGTGTAAAGACTGCTACACACAACAGCTGGTGTAGTAAAAACACTACTGCTTTTGTCAAAAGGGGGTGCAAGAATGAACACAAACTGAAAGTTCCTCGGAGCACCTTTAAATCTCATTTAGAAATAGCAGACATTCGTCATGCATCAAATAACATTTCCCAAAACCACTTGAATGCCGGTGATTATGACAAATGATGATGCCAATTTTAATCATTAGCACATTGTCAATCAAAATAAGATAACAAATGTGCCTGTCTATCTGTTCTGCCTGTTGGAAATATATCACTTAGGCCACATCTGTCAAACTCAAGGCCCGCGGGCGACACGTTTTGATCTGGCCCGTGAATCAATTCGGCCGATTTCAATCAATTCTGAAAAAAAAAAAAAAATATATTATTTTTTTTTTTCATTCTTCATGGATATATGGACATATCCGCACGTCGCATACGCTCACAACTGTTAGGAAATTTATGTGGCTTACAGCTAGGAATGTCTGCTGAACGTTCTACAGCTCAGGATTTTAAGCCATGAATTGATGAACTTGCATCTAAGAAGAGCTGTCAGTTTTCTGAGGGCCGTAAATAGGCCAATATATGTGGCTAAATAGCATGCTAATATTGATGATTGATTGTGTCAAAAAATATAAATAATAATATATATTTTTGCTGCATTTTTCCCCTCCTATTCCCGTGGCCAGCAGCAACCTTTACTAAGACATTTCCTGGGGGGTACAGATATCCCTTGTGATCCGTGATAATATAGGTTACAAATGTAGGCAGAGTTATAAAGCATATAACTGAAAAACAAAGCTAGAGATTTGGAGTTGACATATGTACGTTATTTTGCCATTATTTTACTGGTCTGGCCCACTTGAAATCAGAGAGGCTGTATGTGGCCCTCGAACCAAAATGAGTTTGACACCCCTGACTTAGGCTATACATGGTAGCTCTAGGTCTATATTTTATCCACTCACATCACATTCGAAGTGTGTGTACATGTCTCAATGAAACCATCATCCATCAACAGCGTGACTGCTATTTAGTCATTAGCCAATGAGTTAATTCGTAGTTCAGAATTCCGACATGTTTACGTCTTGCTGTGAAAATTAACTTAAAAGGTCCATTAGCTGGACACCATTATGACAAGCCCGGGTTCATTGGTACATTGCAGACGACCTAGCCATCTTTGCCACCAACATCCACAACATACAATAATGCACAAACAAGCTTGAAATATTTGCCAAGCAGACAGGTCTCGACATCAACGCAACCAAAACTCATTGGAGAACCTCCCTTATTTAGATACAATAGCAATGTGAGACAGACAAAGATCAAGATAAGATTTGGAAAAGTTCAGTTTGAGGCAGTTCTTCTGCATAAAGTTCTGAGGCAGGGAAACCAGAGCTGATATGGAAAAGTTTTGGGAGCGTGGTGGCATATTTGGGACTAATAAGATCACAACTTTTTAATTTTTTTAATGAAAAAGCAAAAGGTGTATCATCGCTGAAAAAAAGACAGATAGCCATGGATTGGTCATAAACAGTATCTCGAATATTGTGCTGAATTGATCTCCTGGCAAAAAAATAACGGGCAGACCAAAAGTAACTTGATAACCATGGTAGGGATGCAGGATATTACACGAGAAACAGCAGGGCATTGCCTGCATCTGTTTCATGCTTTCGGTTCTGGAAAATGTCCACATATGGTTTAAGCTCAAATATACCAGTTCTACGACAGACATGGCTGTCAACAGAGAGGGAAGCCATGCTCTTGCCGGCCAGAGCTTCCATTCCAAATTCCTCCCCAACAGTTGAAGATGTAATCAACAGTGGAGCCAATGAGGGAAGAACTCATCATCAATGCTGGCCAATAGAAAGGACTTAGTGTGGAGGGGCAGTACAATAAAATGCCATTTTTTATATATTTTTTATCATTCTGAGAAAATGCTCATCGCCCAGCATTAATATTTCAACCAATGTAAATATGCCAGCTATGTTAGCTGTAAAAGCTCATTTTCACCCGTTGTCCCTGAGCAGGAGGATTATTGAAAGGTACGTTTAAAGGTATCACATAAAACACAATATAACACATATTAGACAGTGACAATTAGTGTGATAGATAACATAATGTAAAGGAAAAAATTAAATAAAAAAGCATTAAACTAACATTCTTACTCAAGATATTAATGAAAGTATACTGGCTGCGATATTAAAGTACAACGCATCTGAGAAGACATCAAAGACAACACTGCAACTTATCCATTTAGGAGCATTACTCATGTGTACAGATTTGCTTAGATTTTAAATAATATTTAAATGAATTTGAAATGTGTTTCATTTCTGCCAATTCTTCCAACAGAAGACATCCACAGGAGGTTGATTCTGACTTCTGACTACAGTATGCCACTCTACTGACTCTTCTGTGTTTGGTAAAGAGGGGCACTCAAAGTGTTTTGTTAAAATAGAAAGCCTACCTTTTGGGGTGCGTTGATGACACCAAGGCTGTAACCATACTGCAGGGACCCCAGAACTGCAGTGAACACAGCCAAGGCCAATGTACCTGTGAGCTGCTGCAGGAGTGAACGGTGTAATCATTCAGGACACACAAACACACACACACACACACACACACACACACACACACACACACACACACACACACACACACACACACACACACACACACACAAATGCATTGACAAACACACAATTTAACACGCTCATGCACACAACAAGGATGTGTGTGTTTAAATAGTCACTCAGCTGTACTCACAATGCAAACAGTCACAAATAAAAGCGCAACTAGAAATGCAGAAAATACTTTATCCACATAAGCTGCAGATTTATTCCTGCTTTATGCATTATTCCTGGTAATCATACAGAAGTGAAATATGTTACATAAGAATGCTCGAATTAAACATTTTACATTTGAACTAAGATCGTGTTGTGGCTGACACACACATGACATTTTAAAATCCTGAAAAAATCTAAAGTGACAGTGCAAACAGTGAACACGCCGATCAATAAAAAGCAGTTATTTTTTTTACATTCAGGTCAGAGTGGAAAATGCAACCCCTCTTGAGTGCCTAATGCTTCATAAGCCAGCAATAAAGTGACCAGCCACCTGTTTGCAAATATTGCTCACATGATTACGAATATAGAAATAGAGAATTCAATTTCTATGAATACATGTTAAGAATGTATTTGTAGAGAATTATCTCTTACCTTCCCCGACTCCATGCTGGGTCCAGAGTGTCAGCCAGGAGGTAATGATCAATGAAAACTGCATGGCCTATCACGTTGTGTCCACTCACTAATCGACACACATATGCGTGCACACACACACACACACAGTATACACACATATACACTACAATACAGAGATAAATCTTACATATAACAATTAACAGTGGTCTAATTAATCCACTATATACCCCACACACACACACACACACAACACTATTGGAGGGAAGCAATAAAATGATAAACATGGCGTGCAAACAGTAAAACAGACTGGAGTCTATTGGTTTCAGGATATTACCTGTGGTGCTACATTGTGAACTATGATACACTGTGTATGGCAATTGATCATGTAATACAACATGACTAACATAAAAAGCAAGATTTGCTGCTCATGTTAAAAGTTGTGTTATTTTGAAGAGAATAATTTGGCCAATATTCTCTATTTCTCTCTCTCTCTTACACGCGCGCACACACACACACTTGCTGTCAATGATACACTAGGAGGGCGGGCAAAGTCTGAGGGTCGAAGCTGATTGTGCATGCTTGCAGAAAAGAGCTTCTCTCTCCCAAACGCATCCAGTAGGAAAACAGACACACACTCAGAATAATGCTCTAGTATCATTTATTTCTCTCTTACAGCATCTCTTTTACAAAACAAATACAATCCCAAAACAGGACATTAGTAATGCTCTTTCAAAATAAAAGAAAACAGGAAATAAAACAGAATAAAGAATACAGTGGTTTCGTCTTTTTGAAGGGAGAGTCCCCAGTGTAATGACCATCAGCATTTTCCAATGGGAAGAGTGAATTCCATGAAGGACTGATAAACACAGTAATAATGCCCCATTCACACTTTTTCTCATTAATCATACACACAGACACATACACACAGACACAGAGAGGGAAGACAGTGGTTTCTTCAGTTCGGCTCTTTATTGCTAAAGTGTTAGCCTGCTCCCCTTAACGGGGCTCAGTGAACCTAACTTGAAAGCTGCACGGAAACAGCTACTGTATGGATGTGTTTAAAAAATACTTGAAAATATAAAACTTTGAATAATTTAACAGAGAAAACTTGATCGTTACATCATCGGCGGAATGAGTCTATAGTTTTTTTTTGTGTCAACCATAGGCCAACAAACATACTGCCAAACCTACAGTGAATCCCCCAGAAAATAGACTTATCTTCATTACAGTGCTCTCCAACGAGGATGAATTTATATGCATGGCCTTGTCCATCCTAAATAGTGTTATACATGTAATACAGAATATGTATTAATGATCGAGCTGTACTACATTTTTTGAGAAAGAAATAAAAAAAAATATTTCTGTTACACCTTTGTTAAAGTACATCTCCATAACATCAGCCATGAGGAAACAACGCAAAAACAAACAAAAAAAACAGTGTAAAAACAACCGTATAGGCAATCAAATTATTACTTAGAATAGAACGTGAGCGGGTAATCTTTTGCCCTCCATTTTTAGTTTTGCTTACATCATGCTAGGCACTGTACAAACAGTTAGGAGCCAAAAATCATCAGAAGAACCAAACAGTTACTTAGGAGCTTTTTAGGATTTCAACAAAAAAAAGGACACCACAGCTTTCGACAATGAGTGCTTTCACATGCACACAGTATTCGGGATAGTTAGCCCACATCCTGCTGAGGAGATAAGCTGTTCATATGCATATTCATATTCCCAACAGAGACACACAGCCTTATTTGTGAATAGGCAACAAAAAAAAATACATTACTGTGTTAAAAGGAAACGGACAGAAAGATAGACACTCCAAAAACAAAAAATGAACCACTAATATTGCCTTTTTTTTTTTTTTAAATGCTTGGTGTTCAAATACACCAACTCATGAACTTCATTCTAAGAAGATAATATCATAAATTTGCATGTAAACACACTTGAAACGTTTGCTTTGATCGCATTAAGGTAAAAGTTGACACACACACACTCGCGCGCACGCGGAAAAGTGAACCACTTTTGACTCTTTAAATGGGATTCATTTCAACATCAAGTCAAACACACGTACGCACACACACACACACACACACACACACACTCCTGATTTCAGAGACACGGATGTGCTGTACATTTTTGTCAAGACATTTTCAAAGACCGCGTCAGTCACAGAGTAAAGAAAAGAACAGAAATAAACAGAAAAAATTACGCTCTCGTAGATCATTTAATATTACAGTATATCTGATGCAGCACCTTCAGAGTTTAAAGACATTTAAGAGTGAAAACAGGGGGATGAATAAGGAGGGGGGGAAGAGGGGAAATGGCAAGGGAAGAAGACTGACCAGTGATTTTATTTTTTAAAGGGACACATAGGCAGACATCATCTTTTGCATACTGTTACAACCCGCCTTTGACAGGAGGGTTGTCTCGCCGCATCTCTATCAGCGAAATGCGATCGAACACTAAATTACAATTCACTTTGTTAGGAGCCCGAAAAAGATGAGTGGAGTAGGAGATGGGAAGAAAAATAAAAAAAGCAATCAATTCAGGCTGTCTGCTCTTACCGCAGACATCCAGATAGATTTGTTCACCCCTTCAGCTGCACTCAAAAGAACATATGTTAATTCATCTATTTCTGCAACCCTGGAGGTGTAGTTCTCCCCAGCGAGTAAGCTCACACATAAATGATAGGTAGGGAGGTAAAACGGAGAACAGACACAAATAAAGGGGAAAGAGTTACAGACGGAGACAGACAAACGTAGGAATCTTTTTTGGAAAGTCAGTGGCACCAGTTTGCCGTTTTTTTTGTCATTTGAGTAAAGATGGCTTCTGCGTGACCCCTCCGACACAATCTAGGGGCAACACTTCTCTTTATTTAGAACAGTTCTTCTTTGTTTTGTTTTTTTGTCTCTACGGTTACTCTTTTTTTTCTTCTTCTTCCCTACAGCGGTTTTTTTAGTCTCTCCAGTTTTTAAAAGAGTTTTTGCTTGTGTGGCCTCTCGGTAAATTCGGGGCTCATTTGTGAGATGTGTCCCGTGGGCCAAGGTGGTTTAGCTGGGGCCAGCCAATGGAAGGGCTAGGCTAGGAGTTGAAAGTGGGCGAGGCCATCACCAGTTCATCATAGAGTTTCTGTTGAGGGTCATGAAGAACACTTGGCTGCTACCTCCCGAACGCACCGACGCGAAGAACACCTAAAAGAAGAGAGAATATTTCATTTTCTGTCCAATATTCTAAAAATAGAATAATTTCTCAATAACTACAGATTATAGAAATGTTGTTTATGCAAGAAATGTATATCGTTTATGTCAATTTTATTTACTATGTACATAGAGGTGTCAGTTCAGAATAAACCCTTCATGAATTTAAAGCATTTATTTGTGTTGAAATTCAAGCTTCTGTGGCACATTTCTTTGCTATTGGGGTAGGTATTATATGACCAAGATGCACCTTAAAAAAATCTCCCCCACAACAACCTTTCAGACATTATCGACTGTCTTCAAAGGTGTTACCTGTAATGGCGTTAAAAGTTTGCAATTCGGTTTGGTGGGACTGTGGAAGATCTGTGGGAGAATCGAAGAGCAAGAAATCCAATACTGTGTGGGTGTTTTTTTTACCTTGTCGTTCCGCTCACAAAGGAATTTGAGTCTCTGGGCTCTCTTGTGCATGAAGACTCCATCCAGGTGACCCGTCTCCACCGAGCGGATCTCTATGGCTTTCTCACCCCAGCCCATGATCTGATTAGAATGGATATAGGCTGAAGGGGAGACAACACAAGAGAAGCGTAAATGATACATGGAAAAGTACAAGAATAAATATATAATATAGATATAGAAAAAATGTAATTAGGACATCCCAACACTTCCAAATGCACAATGTGGAATAAAGATGTACTGGCACATGCCAAAACAGTGGTCACTTTGAAAGTGTAATACCCAATGCTGCCACCAAGAGGCAGTAGAATACAAGGAAATGGTGTTTCTTTCTATTGAAACAGTACCGGTAATCAAAAACCCTGATTAAGTAAGTAGACAGGAACATGATGAATGAAGATGCTTACACACAGGTGCAATGCAATTTTATAATTACGCAATAACATCTCATCATGCTCTTTAGCGTGTATAAAAGTGATCTAAATGACTTTGAAAAGGGTCCATAAGAACGGTAATTTAATGTTCGTCTGCATTTAGACCTATAGGAAGGTCTTCAGCAAATGCGGCTGGAAAAGTTATAAAGAAATATTGTAGAATCTATTTCAAGGCGCATTGAAACTGCTCTGTTACTATAATTTGTCACTTTTGTATCATTTCTGTATCCATGTTAGTACACACTTCTTTGTTGGACTGTCATCGATTCCCCCTCCCACTCTCTCTCTTTCTTTCCTTGTGTCGTCTTACGCAATCACTTTTCCCTCTACATTCCCCATGGATCATTTACATCCAACTTCCGTCTTTCTCAAACTTTTACCATCCTTTAATCTTGTTCCTTCTAAGCAGCGCTGGTAGCCCTGATGCAGACACTGATTCTATAAACTGATTTTTTAATGAATGCATTAAACCTTAAATGAACCCCCCTTACGCCGCAGTTCTGAGAATTTACTACATGTTTGATCGACATTGCAACACGAGCACTGAAATATGGGTACTATGGGTATCACCGGAGTTTTTTAAACCTCTTGACTACAAGTTTGGTGATTCATAATATATATCATTTGAACTGGGTGTTCCTCTAATATGTGCCAAAGAAGCCAGAGTTGCTTAAAATCAGCTTTAAAGCAGACGTAAGTGATATGCTTCTTTTAGCTAACTTCCTGTCAGTGACTGCATTTAGCAGTCCCCTCCCTCGTCCCTATGTCACCACCACATGAACGTGCCGCCATCTTCGTCAGATAGTGCCGAAATGGAGAGCAGGGAGTCATCGTTCACGGGCACATAGACCCGCCTCTTTTTAGCGCTCTGTCACCTGATTGGATAAAAAACGAGTGGGATGCTCGAAATTTTATCTGGCAATTACTGCAAAACTGAATGACTGGGAGACCTGTCTTATGCATTGTGCATACTGTTTAATTGATTGCTGTATGCATATAGACTGATTTCACACTTATAGTAATAAAACAATATCACTTACTTCTCCTTTAAAATGAGCTACGAGGCTTTAAAATGAGAAACACACAACAGCTACATAAACACACACACACATTACACACAATAACACGTGTGGGTAGGACATACCAACGGAAGTAGGCATCTCCCCCCACTGTAGCACCACGTCTTTGGTGATTCGACCGTAGGTGTTGACGTAAACCCCTTCGTCCTCGTAACAAAGCAGCATCTCCATTCCATCAGTCTTAGGCAGCACCACGATGGCATGGGGCGTCACCTGGCTCTGGATCTATTACAGATACACACACACACACACACACACACACAACCATTTAAGAAGCTTTAATACAATCTTTTCAAATGTAATCTTAAATCGCGTGTCATTTTAGCGGGTATTTAATGTGAGAGATTTTGGCTGGCTCTTTTGGAATTTAGTTTTTTTGGACCGGGCCCACATTCTGTAATCCCCTGAAGAGCAAGGCTGTGGACACTGACGAGGTTGCCAAAATATGGGGAGCATGATGAGTGCATCCAAAGGTTCAGTATTTTGGCTTGTGGCGTGAGAAGCCTATTTCGGGGGAAAAAATAAGCGAGTGGTCAAACTATAGCACTTTTCTCCAACCCTCATGAATAGGAATAACATCAGAAGAGTTTGGTAAAGGGAAACACACACGCACAGACACACGCACGGACACACACACACACACACACACACACGCGCACAAAGACAGAGCTTAAGTCTGTGCACTTCAACCAAAGTTTAGCCCAGAGACCAACCCCGTTATTTGTGCCAGCAGGCATTTCCCAGAGGTTTGACTAAAAGCTACACTTGGGAAGCACAACAAGGGGTCGTATCACTAAAATGAGTGAGTGATGAGGCATTGAAAAAATTCATCTTATGAATCCCACGAGAAACAATACAAATAAATAGATAATAGATTTAAAAAAAGTCATACTAATTATTAAAATAAACGTCTTGCCTTTATTAATGGAAATGCATTCCATTAATAAACCTTGTCGTATCTCCTGTGGGTAAGATGAATTTATTCACGCAAACCTAGCTAAAATGTCCATTAATCTCTATTCTAATGAAGTGAACTGCACATGTATTAATTCCGTGTATCAACTATGGGGGGTTTTTACTATGGATCTATTGGACTAGTCTAAAGGGTTGGATGGCAGGATGTCACCTTCATCTGTTTGGCACTCTGGAAGAGAAGTTGGCAGGGAATGAGAGAAAGAGGGAGGGGAGCACGGATTAAAAGGCAGAAATCATAAAAAAAAGCAAAAAAAAAAACAATCACCACAAGAGGTCAAGGATGCTCTTTAAGTCTTCACTCACTGTGTCAACAAATTGAACACAGGCTGCAATTGCTTGTGTCCTCACGCAGTGGAGGATCTGGAAAATGTTACATGGGGTGGCGAAGGGGGGGCAAGAGGTCTTGGCAGGGGGGCATGGGAGGACGGTAGCGGGAATCCCCATATATATTATATTGATCATCATTTCTGATAAAAGACATTTGTAGCCTATATCTTAAGCCTACATAGCTTACCCTATACAACACATTGCTACAACAGAAAACAGGCAATCATTGAAACATGTTATTTTGAGTGACATGACATATAATTCTAGTCTAGTGGAATTTATATGGAAGGAGAATAACAATAGGCTACAGTAGTTTAGGCTTGGTCTGCAGTCAGACCCTCTGCCTACCTTTCATCTGCCTGCTGATCACTACCTGCCTCTGTCCCTCTGTCTGAATATAAAACCTCCTCTTCATCCCTCACATTTATTTTTTCTTTTCCCTCTTTTCCTTCACTTATTTATTCATGTCTTTATATATGATTATGTAACCTGGTTTAATTTGTGCAGCTCGTTTGCTGTGATATGTGAGAGTTTTTAGTAGGCTATGTTTGGCTATTTAAACAAAAATGATCGATCTCCTAGCTAGCACTGTCAGTGTCACCGTAGTAATGTAATGCCTCAGAAACGGCAACTCTCTCTCTCTCTCTCTCGAAACGGCGACCCACTGTTAAATTGTATGGATCCGAACATGCAAGTTTTTCTTTAAATATTTTTATCAAGCTCTTGCCTGTACTACAATAGGCCTACAAATTAATAAAAGGGTTCTACAAGTCACAAGCGAGTGATTTCCCTTTTGGCCAATGATTAATGGGTGTGCTCTTATTGATGAATTAGCTACTTTTACATTGCATTACATTAATTACAAATTTAACTTTAAGTTAAATTGGTGTGTTTAAAATTCACAAGGCTAAACTGACTTCACCTTCAGATGCTCGGAGCAGGTCAGTTACTCTTCGCTGGGCTGCATGGCACAGCAGCGCGCTGACTCGCTGTGTGTGACAAACTGTGTGATCGCCGATATGCGCATATGATGCAGGGCTGGGGCTAAGTATTTGAGGGGCAGGGCAGGGGCGCAACTACCCACTTTCTGGGGGGTATGCAGACACTTAGCAGGCGCAGAAGAATTGTGATGCTTTGTGGTGCCCCCCCCCCCCTTCCTTAGCCTTGCACAACATACTTCAAACACTATACATGTACATAAGCCCTGCAGCTCCCCCGCAGAAAACATTTCCTCAGAAACATTTTTTTGTCGTTACACGCATAGCTCCAAAGAAAGACCTATTCTTCTAGTTGGGCTTACCTGGGAATCTTATCTACTGTCTGATCAGGACCTTCAAATATCTCTGTCATTCATCCAAGCGAATCCATCATCTTGTTCAGTGAATTGTAAACAGAAACTAAGACAAACTGTGTGCGAGTGTGTGTGTGAGTGAGTGAGTGTGAGAGAGAGAGAGAGAGAGAGAGAGAGTGAGAGAGAGAGAGAGAGAGTAAGGTCTCCTTACAGAGGCAATGTGCCAGACTCACAATTTCAGTTGATGGGAGTGCTACTCAATCATGAGTGATTGAGTGACAAAAATCTTTTGCCGCCATGGCAAAAAGGAGTACACTTAAAAAGGTGCCGCGAGGAACTTTAAAATATTTAAAACACAGTCTAATTATTCCTCTGACGATCATAAATGTAAACATCAAACGAGACAGTGCAAAGAAAACTATTTCTATATAGTTTTTCATGGGTACGCTCACCCAGGAACAACAGCTGGCTTAGTGAAGCTTTTGTCCAAAAGGAGGTGCAAGAATGAACAAAAACGGAAAGTTTCCTCGGAGCACCTTTAACATGGCACATTTTTCCTTGTTGTATAATCATATTGCCTCCTCTTGCGTCGCTGTATTTTGATTTGTATTGCCTTTATCCCATAGAGCACTTTGGTCATTTTTAAAAGTGCTACATCAATAAACCTGACCCCTTGAACTTGACTTCTTGACAGTAATCCTCTTTGGATTGTTGCAACAGGAACATTTGGTTAATGTTTTTGTAAAATCAGAGTACTGCGTTATTTGAGCTACATCCCATCGTAAAATGAACCGCTGTGGTGCTTACATGTGAGGGGATGTAGATGTCGTAAGGGTTGCCCGAGTCCACGTCGATGACATGGAAGCCCACGCTGGAGCCGTAGATGACCTTTAACCTCTGGCCTTCCTCCACCGTCAGGTCAACCAGCTGCGGACGGTGCTGCAGCTCTGTGAACGACTGGAAACCACAGGAAGAGAGACAAACACAGAAACAGGAAGAGGATTAGCCGGGGAGGGAATATAAACAATGGAATTAGTAGCCGGTGTTATGCCAAGTTCTGCATCGCCTGCCGAAAAATTGCATGCACCTTTACATAAGTAGGCTACTCCTTTGCCCAATAATGCAATCGCACTGTAACTGTATTTCTGGCTGCTTATGAATCCGGTGTTTTAACAGCAAATATTTTAAGTCCTTATGGCTCCCGAAGGTGTGAATTTCATACATTTAATAATGGTTTAAACAAGGTGAATTTGACACTAAATATTCATTTTTCCACATTTAAAAACCCAAGAAAAAACTATTTATCATCATGGATGAACCCGAAAAAGATGATTATGAAAACTAAATATTTTGCAAAATAATCACTACAATGTCTGCTAGTTTCCCCCTTCAGCTAAGGTGAATGCAATTTTTCTGCATCTTAACTTGAAAGCAGTGTGTATGTTTGTCCGTGTTGACGTGTGTAAATGTACAAGCGTGTTCCTCCCACCTTGAAGGCCATGAACTTGTGGTAGGGTTTGGGAGCCCAGGCATAGATCTCCACTGCGTTCTTCTGAGCAATCACCAGGAACTTAATGCGCTCATATTTTACTGGAATCATAAAGACAAAGACAGGTAAACATGATAAGCACAGCTTTTGAGGGACGAAAGTGGCGTTCACTATTTATTCAGCAGAAAAACAACAACAACAACAACAACAACACACGCACGCACATACACACACACACACACACCAACACTTACCAACTTTATAATGCACACAGCCCTCTAGCTCTCCAACTGTTATCCAACCCTGTTTCTTCTCCACTTCTGGGTCATTGTGTAATATTCGGTTCCTCAGCCAGGACAGGTAGTACACACGCAACTTATTCTTCTTCCCTAAAAAGGGGGAGGGGCAAAGGGAGAGAGGTGGGATCACAATTACTGGAGGGAAATCCCCAAATACTTTAGACACCACCACCACACAGTGACAATCAATAGGCAAAACCCCCAAGATGCATTGCACCAAACTATCACTGGATGTCAGGCTGAGATAGTAACAAATCACTAAAGGTGCATTATGAAATAGGCTACAATCTTTGTTTAATACACTGGAGGAGGGTCTAGGATGTGTATACTGTACAAACATACAGTGTGTGTTTGTCTTAGACCTACCAGATATGGTGACGAGCACATTGAGCCCTTCAAGGACATCCATCTGTAGGAAGCGCCGTCTGGTGATCAGATTATAGACTTTTCCCTGTCCACTTCGGTCCAGCAGCATGAGACCGTTCTCTGTCCCCACTAACAGATTCACACCTACACACACGCACACACACACACACACACACACACACACACACACACACACACACACACACACACACTGTCAGATACACAGAAATATTCACAGAAGGACAGATAGAAGTAACATACAAGTAAGAAGAAGTAAGATACAGTAATTGGTGTTTTTCTCCTCATACCCCAGAGCGCAGCACACAGGATCTCAGAGTTGAAGCGTTTCTTGTATTTGCGGATCTCCGGTGTGTCACTGTGGGGCCGGATGTTGGTGGGGTTGACGTTGACCACGGAGATCTTTCTGGCTTCGTTGAGTCTGGCCTGCTCCTGCCTCAGCATCTCAGTAGTAAACATGGCTGAGACAAAACAAGATAGTTATATGCTATGTGTTAAAGATATATGTTTTTTGTTGACTCGTGGATAATAGAAAAGATTGTAGATGTAAACATAAAAAAAAAAAAAATGTGACCAAAGCTTTCGTAAATGCTTTGCTTACCGGTCGCTGAATGTTCATTGTCGTCATCGCTTGGGGAAGTTTGATAGACGCGAGGATCAACAAATGGGGTGAAGGACGATTTGGACCCACCCAAACCAAACTGTAAAAACAAAAAAAAAACAGAAAAAAACAGTGAGTAATTAATTAGCATCAGCTAATCAGCCAGAGTTGCCTTCATTTAAACCAAGAACATATAGATTTCTCTTATTTTACCTTTGACATATAAATATATATTATGCAAGACATATAAATATATATTATGCAAATATGTTTTTTTAAAGGAAAAGGTGCTTTGTTCAAAACAAATCAGTCCCAGTCATTTACTCTCATTTAAAAAATAAATGTATAGAAACCCAATACGTTTAAAGATATTGCATAATTCATTTAAACTTCATGTTATTTTACAACACTATATCAAGGAATAAGTCTGTGTGTGTGTGTGTGTGTGTGTGTGTGTGTGTGTGTGTGTGTGTGTGTGTGTGTGTGTGTGTGTGTGTGTGGTCTGACCTCAGCCAAGTCACTGAGCTCCTGCAGGGCTGAGGTGGGCGTGGCCGAGGGCGAGTTGCTCTGCTGCACCAGGTCAGGGAGGTTGCCGTGGTTACTGTGATTGCCGAAGCCATTACTCTCAGTGTGACTTCCTCTCCTCCTCTCCTCGCTCTGACAGACAGGCAGGAAAACCAAAAGAGAGAGAGAAATTGTTGAGCAACAAACAAATTGGGACATGGGCCTTGCGTTCCAATAGCCATACTTAAAGTTTCTGCTATTAAATATGGTAGAAAAATGCCTACTGCATGCTAACTAGATTCTTTTTATGGTCAGATGCATGAAGAATAGAAAAAAGAAAGAGTATGCAATTTGGAACTCAGGGACAATGTTATGAGAGTGTGAGAGTGTGTGTGTGTGTGTGCACGTGCGCGCGATTGTGAGTGTGTGCACAATAATCAC
This sequence comes from Hyperoplus immaculatus, assembly GCA_949357725.1. NCBI lineage: Eukaryota > Metazoa > Chordata > Actinopteri > Uranoscopiformes > Ammodytidae > Hyperoplus > Hyperoplus immaculatus. The sequence goes on along the minus strand of OX442363.1, from coordinate 23,215,983 downwards.
CTCTCTCATCACTAAAGTGCCGTCCTTGGAGCTATTATAGGCATCTCCCAGAGTGTCCTCTGTCAGCCCTCCGTACTTCTCACTGCTGCCCTGCACCGCTGGCCTGCACAACACAGACACAGACAGACAAAACCACACACAGACCCCATTATTCACAAATGTATTCTGGCAAAACTACAGTGACAAGCTGCTGGCATGATGGCGCATATTCCACAGACGTGCATATCTCCACCACAAATGAAAACAGACAAGTTTGGCTTGGGAAAAATAAATAAATAAAGAAAGAGAGAGAGATAGTGAGAGAGAGAGAGAGTGAGAGTGAGAGAGAGAGAGAGAGAGAGAGACAGAGAGAGAGAGAGGGAAAAACAGAAAACAGACTTACATGATGCGGGGGATGTCGCTTACAGCAACGGTCCCATCGTGCCCCACTGTCTCCCCGTCATCATCGCTGCTCTCTGAGTCTTCGCTTGAGGACGAGTAGTCTGTCACCTTCATTGGGGCGAAACACGCAAGACAAAATAAAGAGAACTGGTCAGAAACTATGTGAGAAATAACATTTTGATAAGACAAGGCACTTTAACATTAAGGTTGTAGAAATAAATTCTCTCCCAAACTAATGTCGAGCCACATTTTTTAAATGTTTATTGTCTGATGTCTTTTACAGTGTAATTATTAAAATGAAAAGGTAACCTGTGGGGTAATTGACCAGAGCAATCAATGGATCCTCGTTTGGTTTGTATGGTGCACATGCATTCACACGACCATGTGGAAAATGTGATGTGCATTCCCCCCATTAGTTTAACGCTATTTCACTGATCACTCAGTGATGGGCGACGACGTTGTAATGCGCCAACAAAGGCAAGTAAAGAAGATGACTTTAGGCGAGCAAATGAAGCATGGGTGTAATATTATATAAACGATGCACAATTTAAAATGTGCATGCATATGTTTTACGTGGAGGGAAAAAATGCTCCAAACATGTGTGTTGGACCTTTACGAAACTTGGTGAGTGAATGGAAACATAAGGCTGTGCGGTGGGAAAAAAAGCGCTTAAGTTTCATTAAATTGCAAAAATGACCCAACAAAATACTGAAATATGTTCCTAAATACTGCAGCGGTCCAGGGATCTGGAACAATGCTGAACTAAGACTGGAAATATTTTTTTTCAAGTAAACACTGTATACTAATAATCATCATCACCATTATAAATGTTAAGTCATTTTACCTTGACTGGAGGTCTGCTGCCCTCTTCTACCCTCAGTTCTCTAAGCTCCTTGGCCAATGCACTGAGGTCCTATAGAGAGGAACACAAGAGGAGAGGAGAAAGAGACAAGAGTCAATGAGTTCATCAGTTCTGTTTCATCAGTCCCACCAGAACCTGAGGAGTGAGAGACCCAATCACATACAAGGAAGAGAGGGAGCAGAGAGGGACAAACCACCTGCATAGTGGTACAAGTATCTGGGTAGCTGGTTGGTTGTCTAACATTGGGGCCTATTCACATAGGTGTGCTAGAACAAAAGTCACTCATAAGGACAGAGAGAGAGGGACAGAGAATCAGGCTGGATGCACTACAGGAGGGCATCTTCAGTCTAAACCCCCTCTACTAACCATTCCCCCCCACCCTCCCCATGCCAACTGGCCCATGGTTCCTCCCCTCTTTAACCCAGCCCAAGGATCAGACCAAGTCATGCAGACGGGTGGGGACAGGGCCGTCATACACGGTGGGCTTACCAGCTCCTCCTGACAGTAACCGTGACGATTAGAGAAACAAGAAAAAGAGATTCAGAGACTGTTCAGCAGATGCTTGGCAGTTCAGGTTACACACACACACTCTCACACTCACACACACACACACACTCTCTCACTCACACACACACAGACACACACATGCACACACACCCGTATAAGCACACCTCCACATACACTCTCTTGGGTATGTGTGTAGAAGCACACATGCACTGCCATTGCCTTTACACTCTGATATTTTGAAGTAAAAAAAATAATTTAAAAAAAGGAATAAAAAATATTTCATCTTCTCGTGAAATAAAATAATTTCACCATGCCAGGGGGGGGGGGGGAAGAAGAAGAAGAAGCTCTGAAGTTCGAGGCAAAGAAAAATCCGGGGTAAAAAAAAAGGGGGGGACTCGTGAGTGTCACTAACCTCGTCTATGGCTTTCTTATAGCTCTGAAGAATGAATGGACATAGAGAGGGAGGCAGAGAAAGAGAGAGAGAAAACGGAAGAACCAGATGAAACAGCAGGAAAAAAAAGAGAAGAGACTTGTAGAAAGAGTCCCAGAGAGGAGGCTGCTGGGATAAAGACAGGATGAATGAAGTGTGTTGGTCTGTGTGGTGTGACTCACCGCAGGTCTGCTTGGTCTGGCTGATTCACGACCCTCCTCCTGTTTGGGCTTTGTCTCCTGATTGGCTCCTGGAGGGGATCCTTCCTTCTTGGCTTGACCTATCATGAACAAAGAATATTTATTAGCCTCACAAACAAAATGCTGATTGCAAAAAATGACATATATACCTTTAAAAATTCCAATTACTGTATATTGTCCTGTGTTATTTCTTAGTGAAAACATGTTTTGCTGGTCTGGCTGAAAGGACATTCACATCGCCATTCTTCACATTTTCTCTAGGCCATTTTGTATTTTTCCTAACGTACATTAAAGGTGGATTCAGCGATTATGGAGAACGCCTGTGGTCAAAATAACCTTTTCTTCAAAATCGGTGAATATCTCCCTCTTGTAAACAAAAGGGCAACCCGTAGCTAGCAACATGCACGTTTACAGAGACTGGGCAGTGTATTAACACTGCTTGCTCGCTCTCTCTCTCTCTCTCTCTCTCTCTCTCTCTCTCTCTCTCTCTCTCTCTCTCTCTCTCTGCCATGTGTGTGTCAAGGGGAGATCCATGCATATCTTAGATATCCCTCTTGGCCTGTGCTGTTTGACACATCCCTGTACGCCTCTCTCTATCTCCCTCCCTCATTTCCTCTCTTCTATCTCTCCGGAGGCTCAGAGTAACAGGGCTCATCGGACAGGTTGATCAGAGCAGAACAACCGCGACTGACAATGTCCCGCTGATGGCCTCTGAAACTCGCTGGAGCCCTGTGAGTTGATGTGCATTGCTGCTTGTGTGTTTCCCCGTGCCTCCATTTGACTGTATACCAGATTAATTGCATGAACCTCTTTTTAATTGTTTGCATGCAAGCGTGTCCGTGTGTGTGTGTGTGAATGTCAGATTTCATTTCAGCGTGTGTGCCTGTGTGTATGATTTTTCCTCCTCACCTCTCCTCTCTGCTGAGCCTCCCTGAGATGAAGGGGAGGAGGAGGAAGACGAGTTGGACGAAGTTCTTTGCAGCATGGCGTCCAGAGACAGCTCCGAGCGACGCAGGTCGGGGTTACTGAACAAAAAAACAAAACATTTTCATTAGTTATTTTGAATGATACGTCATGGTCAAATAAAGCAGGTGAATGTGTTGTTATTTTATACAATTGCATGCGACTCGTGCAGTGTAAAAACAGCATCCATGCAGCAAGATGAAATTTCTCTCATCAATAGATCTGCCCAAGGATGTTATCTAACCTCCATTTAATCTAACAACCACAGCAGTGTTTTTCTTAAAGTGTATACAGCGGCACTTCTTGTAATGGCATCGTATAGTGCTTTAGATGTACAATAAAAATGCAAGGAACTTATTATTAATATTAATTATTTAAATAGATTAAAGCCAGCTGTGTAAATGTGTTAAGATGTGGCTCAAAATGCTGATGTTTAGTTTAGACTTCAGAGTTGGACAATGTGCTTTATCTGTGCATAATATAATGGATAGTAATGTTAGCTTTTTACCTGGCCCGTATGAGCTGAGAACCCGTGCGAGGGCCCAGACCCCCTCCTCCATTAGGGGAGTTCTTCCTGACCAAGGCAGGGGAGATGGAAGTGGTTCTCTGGGGGACCTAGATTCACACAAAACACAAAGACAGACAGAAGGTCACCATTGATGTTACAGCTTTAGCTGTTAATCCTCAAGCAAGGAGGTCAAAGTTTGTATCCAGAATGTATTTTTTTGTTTAATTGTTTGCATGAATGAATGCGTTTGGTGGAATGGTAAAATCTGGGAGGAAAAAGGATAATTTAAACTACGGGCGGTAAAGTTCTAAATACTCCAAACGTATTTAGAACGTTACTAATGATGATCGGCTTGTTGTGGTGTCACACCTGTACTGATTAACAATGCCACAAAAGTGTAAACTCTAGGGTCCCCTAATTAGGGGACTTTGTGATCACTCTCGCAGCAAAAGGCATACAACACTTCCATAACAATGTAGAAATAGTCATACTGCACATCAAATTAAACATGAGAAACTCAGCTACAAGCACATTTAAGTCATTTTTACACACACCAAACACAACTCAAACACCAAGCATATTAATTATCAAATGTCAAAATCCGAATAGCGTCAGAAAGTCAACCCTCTCTCCACATTTCCATTGCTACCACTCCGATACTACACACAAATATCATCTCAAATGACAGCTAAGACCATGACGAGTTCAACAGTACCACTATCATGTCCCTATGATAAAAACTCAGTGAACCAGCGGCCAAAGAATACAAAGGTAAACAATCACTTACTTACAGAGACCAACATAAATTCACTCTTACCTTTGCGATATTTTGATGAAAAGTTGTACTTTAGAGCAAAAAACTCCTGTTATAGTAAATCCAACATGTCCCCTTTCGTTTCCAACCATTTCCAAGTGAATCTGACTTATTTTTTACTTTCAAGGAGTCTCGTTGGTTCAGCATGCATCAGAGAAGGTTTCCCGCGGTTTCCATTTTGCTTTCTTACTGCTAGCCAATCATGTGTCTGGCACACCTTTCGATACCTCCCCTAAAATCTATTGGCTCTTACGGTTAAAACAAGATGTCAATCATCCAAAACGACCAATCACTGGCTGAGTTATTCGTCTGCTTAACCTTCTTAGGCTACATGCAGCAGTAGCCATCTATACGCAGAGTGCGCAGAGCGCACGGTGTGAGACGGTTACTGAACAGTTCTGAGGAGTTTTGAGATAGTTTGTCGTTGCTTTTTGGTCATTTATTATCAAAAATGGCAGAACATCGCCGAACCCAGTGCAGTATGGATAAGTTGATCGAAATGATAACTGCTGACAATGCTGAAGCTGACGAACTTTCTGCACGGGACTCCTCAATGCTGGGATCCCGAGGGTGAAGACATCCATGTATTACAGGAAATGTCAGGTACCACTGTCTCACTGCAAAAAAGAACTGTTTCCAGCTCTGGCACGACAACAAGTAGAGAGGAAAAGGACACTCAGGAGGGGCTGTTTTTAGTTTGGACTTATTGTTGATATATTGTTTTTATTTGGACTTTACAGTCAGTGTAAATAGTTGTGTGTGATTTATTTTTTTACAGTTTGTTTATTATTGTTGATAAATAAATATGTTTCATTTTGATTCAAACTTCAGTTGCTTTTTATGGTTCTTTGAAAATGGTATATAGTTTAGGTTGGTTATGAAAAAAAATAAATAAATAAATAAAAAGTCAAAAACTCTTGAAAATGTATGTAATGATCACAGATAATGACATAAAAGTGAAAAATATAGTTCAGTACATCAAAAACTTTAAATGGCACAGCTAGTGCCAAAGTGTGCCAACATGTGCCAAAATGACCATTTTGGAGAGTCCGCCTGACTAGTCTGTACTAAAACCTCTGTAATTCTGCTCTGTTTCACTTTATGAGGATCAAACTTTGCAGGGATAATGGTAACACCTTGTGCTATGCTTAGATAGCTGCTTAGCCCCATCAGCATCATTTCAAAGAGATATTCATTGAAAAAGTGTGATTTTTGTTTTAGGCGGAAATTAAATCAGTCATTTATGCTTGTGTGCAAACTTAATTGACTCTGAGCCAGTGACATAAATACTGATACTTACACATCTGAACACATTTCACAAGTGTTCCCTTCATAATGACACCACAATTATTCAAATAGACCTTGTAGATGCAGAGATATACTCTATTCATTTTGGGTATGTCATTTTCGAGCAGAAACCTAAAAAATAGGCTAGAGCTTAAGAGGTTAAGATAAAGCCAGTGAACTGCCATGTGACACATTTCACATCATGTTGGTGTTCCCTTGCATCAAAGTCAGCGGCTTAACCCCAGCAGCCCTTTTCAAGTTTTGCAAAAGCTGATTAAAACCTTGCAACACTGTGCCAGTTGCTGTTCTCCCAACAACAGTGAGTTGCCTCACTTAAGCGGACAGGGTAACACTGTGTGCAACGTTAAACATCAAGAAACTTCATAGCATAAGACTAAGCCTTTTCGAAACAGCTTTGAAATATTGAATATTGGAATGATGGGGTTTATGTTTCTCTTGATGCTTTTGAACAGCGCATGAATTCATAAGGAAGGTAAATGCATGATACACTAAACGGATGTATCAAAATACCACTACATTTCATCTAATAAGCAGAACAAATTAATAAAAAAATAAACTATTCCTTTTCAAATGTGACAATAAATCACATCATTAAAGGTGCACTATGCAGTTTCAGAGGAGTAGGATTTGTGTGCAGAGCCTGCAGTTACTTTACAAACATTTTTAATTAGTCTTTGTATGGAATAAGTATGTCATATTATATTATACATAACTTCATTTGTGTCCTTGTTAAGATGATGCATGTGTCTGTTTGTGCATCTTGTTAAAAAAACGTTAATAAACATGTTGTGAATTTTTTTGTTGCTAGATTGCCATTCTTGCTTTTTGATTTTTGATTATAGCTTCTCTGACCTTGGGTGGGAGGTCCTCTTCTCTCAGCCAGGCAGTCCTATCCCTGTCCCTGTCTCTGTCTCTGTCTCGTTCCTCCCTGGCTGTGACGCGCTGTGGGGGGGCTCCGGGGGTGTCCGAGGTTGGGTCTGAGTTCTGACGGGGCATATCAGGCCTGGGGGAGCCGCCCACACTGACGGCCTCACTACTCAGAGCAGAGCCTGTCTGGTCCTGTAACGACTGAGAGCCAGACATGGAGCTGGAGTGGGTCTTCACCGGAACCAGGTGAGCCATCTGTAGACAAGAGAACAGAAGAGAGAGAGAGAGAGAGAGAGAGAGATTTTTGCAAAAACACTTTATATACATATTTATAATTTGTACAGTTCCATGTGCCAATACCTTTAAAAAAATCTATCTAACAAAAAAGTCAAATCTTCATCGATAACTGAACAGACAATACATAGAAAATTGAAGGCAGCAAAATTAATAAAAAGGAGAAAATTAGGAAATATAATATTATGTATAAAATGGGTTGATGTCATTAAATAGAGGGGAAGAGGTAGTTTCATAAATGAAAGAGAGAGAGAGAGAGAGAGAGAGAGTGTTTTGATAACACTTTACACTTTTAAATATTTTTATCATTTGTCCAGTTCAACAAATAAATAAAGTGCTAACGCATTAAAATCCAATTTTTTGTTTAAAAACATGTATTTAATAAAAAAAAGTCAAATCTTCATCAATAACTGAACAGACAACACAAAGAAAGTTGGAGGCAGCAAAATAAATAAAAAGGAGAACATGAGGAAATATATTATTATTTATAAAATGGGTTCATGTAAAAAAAATAGAGATGGAAAAAGGGAAGGGAAGTTTGATGAATTAAAGAGAGAAAGAGAAAGAAAGAGAGAGAGAGAGAGAGAGAGAGAGACTGTCTGATGTTGACTTATCAACTTCTAAAGAAGGCTATAAGGCACAGAGGTTTGTGTGAGTCATTGACATTCCACCTGTTGCACGCGCACACACACACACACACACACACACACACACACACACACACACACACGCACACACACACACACACACACACACACACACACACACACACACACACAACCACACACCTGTGGTTCGATGGAGCGGTGGATGGGTGGGGTGCGGGCTGGCTGCATGCCCCCGCTGCTGAAGGACTCGGAGCGGGGAGGGAGGGAGGGGTCAGAGATGCGGTTGGACACTTTGTGCTGCAGCGCCGGCGAGCTCTGTCTGTTCAGCTTAGAGCGCTCCTCCACCTGCGACGGGGTCAAATAACCACTGTCACTCACAACCGCAGCGGGCAGCAACAACCAATCACCACACTTGACCCCACTGTGGGCATTGTTAACTCCCGCCTCCCCCATGCACTACTCCTTTGCCAGCCACCAGACAATCTCCAGATCTCTCAGTGCTGTGGAACTGTTTTGAAGTTCATGACTCCTGATAAACTGATTTAACTCTTGTTGTAACCTGTTTCTCAAGAGTCCAATCGAATGCACGCTTCCAAAGAAACCCTCACAGGACTATACAAGATTGTTACAACATGCAGTTGACAACATGCCATGTTTTCTTTGTAGATTTAAGTTGTCATCTAAGTTGAAAAATGTTTTTCACACCAATCTAATTGAGCAGGTGTGTCACCATTTCCAACTAACAGTTGAGGAGAAGGAGTGTCTGATGGCTGTGTGGAACATTAAAAAAATGATACCAGATCTTCTTTAGAAGACACCACACCCAAAACCAAAACCATGGGTTTCACTACATGCGGAGGTAGCGTGTGCATAGATACAAAACACGTGTTTGATTGTTGGTTAACTCAAAAGGCACTATGGCACATACAGATTGTCCTACTCAATAGTGGTACTAGTGGCTGTATAGTGAGCTACAGCGTGTAGCTTGCCAAAGCAGGGCCACAACACAGCGGGACAATCCGACCCGATTTCTTTTCAAATAAATGAGTTAGGCAACAGAGAAAGTCGGGGAATGTCTAATTTTTCAAGTTACATTGCTACCCATTCACCCATATGCAATATAAAATGTAAATTGTTTCGTAAATGTTACATAGTGGACCTTTAAGTCCTTTGAGTTTCATAGACTATTTCTACCTAGGCTACTTGTGGGGAGTGTGCGTGTGTACGTCAATGCCAACCAGCACCAAATATCTTTGTGAGGAAGCCAGAAAGCACTTCTTGCTAGTGTAATCAGATTATCAGATTATCTGCCATGAAGCGGGGAGCAGCCTCTGAGGAATGCTCCCAGCGGGCAACATCACACTTTTCCCTCTCTCTAAACAATCTAACGCAACGGTTGGTGGAGGATTGAGTTATGGCTCAGCAGGGCATAGTGTCAGTAGACCCAAGGTAAACATGCATGATGTGCATTGAGAACTATCCCCTCTCTGAAGGCTTTCTTTAATTCCACATGGCCTCATAATCAACACAGGATTATTCCGGATTATGACCTGGGTCTGAACAAACGACTACGCAATTCTGTTTTCTTTCCTCAATTCTCTGTCAGTTGCCGCAACTATCATGAGGCAACTTTGATGGCATCTATGCAGCACAAATACTTGGTTATGTTGTTTAGTTTTTCATTTGGGGTGAAAGGCAACTAGCGGTGATGGAATACATTGTAATCAAGCCGTAGTTAAATATAAAATAACCACATAAAAAAATGAACATTCAGTGATCCATTGCTGTGATCTGTGAAGTCGAGTTTAATCTGTGGAGGCAGTGTAGGCGATAAAAGGTTAACATGAACATCGACTGACCTTCAAGAGAAAGAGAAAAATACTATTAGAAGATTCCTTTACAGAAGAAAAACCTTTTGGGTCGTGCTTTTATGCGTCTCAATTTTCCTTTAGTTTCTCTACCACCCAAAAGCTTTTTTTTACTGTACGGAGATACTAGGAAGCAAGACAAGCAGTAGAGGAAGTTAATTGGGGCCACTACACTAAGAAAGGACACCGAAAAATACGAGAACAGAGGGCGTGTCCCCGAGGATTCAGGTTTTGTTAGAAGGATCCCTCCACCACTTGGCCAGTATACCCATCACCAAACTGGGATTTGATTGAGCGGTTGACTGACCATTAAAAGGCAGTTGGGGTGGGCGGGTTTGGTGCGTTTTCCCAGATGCCAACGACAGCGATATGGCTAGAAATGGGCTGGTGGTTTGCAGGGTAATGGGTGTTTAAGGTGACATGGTGGGCTGGCAGGGTGGAAAGTTGGGGCTTGGCTGTGTAATTACTAACTAATAACTGTAATCAATGTGATACTAGCAACTACAGTATATCGGCACGTCTCCTCTGGATCTCAGGCCCAGTAGAAAATATTTTCAGTATAAAAAAATAAAAAAAATTGCACATATGTGAAAAAAAATCTTAAACAAACTTGTAAATTAACAATAAAATAGATCCACTTTGAAAAGATAAAATGATGATACATTTATGGATCATTAGTGTTCATTGTGTGTATGTGTGTACAGTAAATGCTCTTGTACTTCTATCTTTATGAGGACTAATTTGACTTTTTGAGGGTTACTTAAGGGTTGACTTATGAATAGGTTTTGATTAGCAGGGGATAGATGTTTTGATCAGTAGACAGGCAGGTACATTTTCAGTCACAAATATAGAAGTACAAAAATGTGTGTGTGTCTGTTTGGACTATAAGGCCTAGCACCCAACGGGTGGGGCGAAAATCAGGGTCTGAGATCCATAGGGAGTGCCATACGGGGAGCCATACGGGGAGCACTTGGGGGTGGTGAATGGGGAGGAGGAGTCTTGGTCAACCATTAGGAGCTCGGTGCGGATAAGAGGAGGAGAACTGTCGGGAGAGAATGGAGAGAATTGAGGGGACATGGTACCGACGGAACAGGAGCTTGATTGTGGGGAGAGGGAGGGTGAGGTTTGTGGGGAGGTTCTTGTGGACGGCAGAGGTTCATTTAAGTAACCACAACTCCTGCATCTGTACTCGCCCAGGTTCTGTCTAAGTACGCCTGCCGGGGCAGAAGCACTCAGGTCAAGCAGTATCCCTCCTCTGTTATCACTATTAGCAAGGAAAGGGGAGTTAGTGCTACCAGGGACTTGAAGAAGATTGCCACTGTGGGAGGCAGGTGAGTAGGAGTTTCTTTGTCTAGATAGGGCAGACTGGAGAGCACCGTCAGGGAAGGATTGAGAGAGGGAGATGCCCTGCCAGTCCGAGGGCACCTTGAGGCTATTTTGGCTGACAGCCAGCCTAAACGCTCTCTTCCACTCTCCCAGACACTCCGGTTCTGCTTCTACTTCTACTTCTACTCTACGGGAAGGCGAGAGCGACTTAGCACGGGGACGGTCACTAACCAGTTTGACCGCAGGGATGGACACAGGGTTAGATTCAAGTGTGTGGACCTGTCCGGGGGTCTGGGCAGGATGAGGATAAGGATGAGGTTGAGGTTGAAGGGACATGGGGTTCTGTGGTTCTAGAATCATTGGCCCCTGCATGGCTGCTGCCTGACTGGGGGCAGAGAGAGGCCTGCCTCTAGGCTTCTCTTCCCGATTGCCGACGGGCCCCAGAGGATAAGAGTTGGCTACTGCTGGATTAGACAGCTCTTTATGACCCTTGGTAGTGGGTCCCTTATTGGGCAACTGGCCAACTACAGCCTGGTTGTGTTCCAGAAGAGGCCCCGGGCTGCGGCCCCTCTTGCTGAGATTCTGAGCCCTGATTTCTCTGACCTGCTGACTGATCTCCTGCTTTAGGCCTGGGTCTAGGGCTTCTCCCGGGTCTAGTGAAATGCGGATGTGGGGGAGGTGGGTGGAGAGGAGCTGGGCAGCGTGGGATGGGGATCGCCTCGGGGCCTGAGCCCTGAGTTGGCCCTGAGAGACGGGGGAGGAGGCCGGCTGGTTGAATGACTGGTGGTGTCTCAGTTGGGAGCGGGGCGGGTTACCCTGAACATACTGCTGCTGCTGCTGCTGCTGCTGCTGCTGCTGCTGCTTGGCGACCTACAGGAGTCAGAGTCAAAGGTAGATAAGCGGGCACAACACACACAACACACAAAGCAGACAACAATGTGTAATGACATCAAAGCAGCAGCTGGCAATTCTGAAGTATCTCCAGATTTTAAAATGCGAGGTCTACCCGCACTTGCACCATTCTACCGTCTCCACGGGGCCGCTGCTGCTACTAGTGACACCTGCAGAATAAGACATTAACAACACAAGAAGGCAACTGGGTGTGCACTGAATCCTGTACTGTGGGGGGGGGGGGGGGGGGTTGTTTTCCAAAACAGAGCGGGGATCCATACAGATACATGCTAAGTTTAAATGTGATCAATATTTGCACAATTTGTGCACATATACGTTTCCTCATAGCTGGCTCTTTTTTCTCAACCAAAGAGAAAAAGTGATTTCACATTTATTTGCGAAAAAAAAAATAAAAAAAAAACTCATCACATGTTTATACATTGCTTACATATGCATGTTGTGACTTTACCTCTTTAGCCCAGGCCGGCTTGTCACTAGGATTTATGATATCTTTGTAGTGGTACAGCTGTTTCTTCTCTGCTTGCTGCCTGCCCTCCTGCTGCTGCTGTTGCTGCAGAGACACCAGGTAGGCTCTCTCCTGCTGTAGCTGCCTCTGGAGCCGCTCCGCTTGACGCTGCTCCTCTACCTGCTTACGCTTGTACTCCTATGGTGGAGGGAGGGAAGGGAGCACCGAGATGAGTGACAGGCCTGTGTTCTGATGTCATATGATTCAAGTCAAGCGTGCCGTGCAATGATCATGCAAAGCACAATTGACAAACACAAACGTTGACACATTGGTATATCGAACACGAAAAGACACTCTTCACACAATTGTTATGCTGAAGACGGACAAATGAGAAGTGACCAGAGGGCGTTGGCAAGTCTTTCGAGAGGGAAGGAAGGAAGGCAGGTACGGAGAGGGAAAAAGGGATGGAGGCAGGGAGAACAGCATTTAGGGAGAGGAACAGGAGAGATGGGTGTTTGGCAAGGGCTTCACGATATGATACGCATCACGATACATGGGTCCCGATATAATATATCACGATACATCGCAATATCGTACATACGGCGATATTTTACATGGTTCACTGAAAATTCAATAACAGAGCTGAGATGCAAGTGGTGTATGGTCGTCTTAATACATCGCATGGCTATAACATGATAATTCAGTTGAGAAATTGAGTTTACAACCCGTTAAATACTTGATTTTATTTTTCAAAATATCGATTTTTGGAGAGAAAAATATCAAGATATATTGCAGTATACATTTTTTTTGCACAGCCCTAGGGAAACAAACATCCATGCACTAAAACTTCCAAAGGGTTTTGGTCTGGAAGTCATTGCTGTAGCTTTTAGTGTTAACATGGGTTAAATGTTGACATATTTCTCTTCAAATAGGATGTGACGCGGAGCAGACAAACACTACAAGACATAGTGTGGATTCCAAGAACAACTAAAGCACTAAGCTGTTGACCTGGACAAGCGAGGGGGGGGGGGGGGGCCCCGAGAGAAACCCTCTGTGGAAAAATAGTGGTGTCCTATTTACTCTTGGATGCTCTCATTTTGTGTGGGGCTAACATGATTGAGGCTGACAAAACAGTTATTCTAGACCCTCTGGGGAACCCTTTGAGATCCAGCCAACTTAATGGTACTGTACATGCATTCATTCATCTGAATGACTTCAACACACACATATTAGAGATAAGCAATTTCGCCGTTTGTTTTTTCTTCAAATCTGTTGGGAACGGGGGTTGAGAGTGACTCAGACTGTGGGTTCACTCACAGTCAGCTGCCATTTGGGTTCATGCGATGGGGGGGATAGGGGGGGTCACACAGCACAGATGGGGGTCGGGGGAGGGGGGTGGCGGGAGTATCACTACGGTTACCAGCAGTAACGCCTGTTCCTGTAGTAGCTGCTGCTGGAGAATCTCTAACTGCCTCTGTTCCTCTTCCAGCTGTCTACGGATATACTCCTGAGCAGCATGTCGACACAAAGGAGAAGGAAATAGATCGACAGAAAAATCAGCATCCAAACACAGACAAGAGATAGAAAGAGGAATAGAGTAGACAAATCTCAGGAGTAGGCTGGGTGCAGGCCCTGTTCTCCAACAATTGTAATGAGTTACCAAGGGAGCAAGGACAAACACAGAGAAAAAAAGTAGGTGGGAACATGTCTTTTCGGGAACTTTTTGAAAAGCGCAAGGAAGAGAGCAACAGGACAGACTGAAACATACACACACCAGAACAGCAGTCTGAGTTCAGTGAGAGGTCGAGGGCAGGAATAGTTAGAAGAAAGCAGAAAACAAGTAGAGGGAAAGACAGAAGGGGTCTTGAGACACGTAATGGGTTCCTGTTAAAAAAAAACTACTACATTTACATTGGGTAGTGATGGTGATAACTGATGGTAAGTATTATGAATAGGAGCTGACACAAGAAAAGCATAAGAGAAAAGAGAAAGAATATGTGCAGGGAAGTAGAGCAGGGAACACTTGAGAGAAGGAAAAAGGAGCTAGGTTTTTTCCATTATGCAAACGAATCAATTATATCAAAAATACTTAAATTAAAGTGACGCAGAAAGTGATGCATCATCAACAGATGTGAATGGGACCGTGAGCCCACAAAAACACAACGCATCATCCGATTATAAATGTCCCAAGTTATGCGTTTTTTCGAGTCCTAAAAAAAGAACGTTGGTAAAAACACGGCCCTGAGGTAATTAAAGGAGACGTGAAAGTGAAAATCTCAGTGACTCAGGCCGACGGCAAGGAGAGACGTTGCCATAAAAGGAAACAGAAAACGAGAGAAAAGGTTACGAGGGCAAATTAGGGATTTTTGGAGTTGAATCGTCATCAAGCTACAAATAACTAACGTTCCCTGGCACCATCTGCCTACACTTGCATGTTTTTTAAACACAGTATCAGAGTTAAAGTGTATGGACCTGTTCTCTCTCGGCGTGCCTCCTCTCCTCCTCTCTACGGAGCTGCTCCATTTCCTCGTAGCGCCTCCTCTGTTCCCTCTCATGCTGCTTCCTCACTTCGCGCTCTCGTAGCTGCTGCTGTAGAAAAATACAAGCACAGGACCATTCAGGATAACTTTGTTTGTTTTTTTCAATATTTTTTGGGGGGGATTTTATTTTATTTTTTAAGAACACATACACACAGAAAGGATAACTCATTTTTAAAACTATATTTCATACATTCCACACTGGGCCTTTGTCTGAGATTCTTCTATTAAAAGGGGGAGTCAACGATTGTATAGAACGCTTGTTGTTGAAAACCACTTTTTGTCAGAATCTGAGTATATCTCCTCACGATCTGCTACCTCTCTGTACTGTGTGTGGGCTGAAAAAAATCATCTGGTGTCAAATAAACAGCCTAAGCTCTATAAACGGGTATACAAACAAAGAGTATGTAAACAAAGGGGGGCCCAACACAGCTAGCAAAATGCCAGTTTATAGAGCCTAGGCTGTATATCCACATTAGATTTTCTTTTTCAGCGCACCACAAAGTATGTACAGGTAGGGGATCGTGAGGAGATATTCACTGATCTTGACAAAAAGTGATTTTTCACAATAGCTGACTCCACCTTTAATACCAGAAGGATTGTAATTGCGTGAACACACACAGCAGTCAAAGAGGCAATGTCGGAACAGAGCGGAGGGGTCATGTTAGTTGAGTCGAGTCATGGCGCTTAGCTGTGAGTTTGGAAGCGAAACCTGGTGGGAACCCAGCGAAAGCGAACAGATTATGGGCTAAGGATTTCCTTCTATAAGCCCGCTCTCATGGAACTAAGAGAGGGACACTGAGGGAAAGGCTGTGTGTGTGTGTGCGTGTGTGTGCGTGTGTGTGTGTGTGTGTGTGTGTGTGTGTGTTTCTGTTTCGGCACTGCTCTCCCTCTCTCCCATGGTGGTGAATGGTTTTGGAAATTTGCACTGCCAGAATGCAAAAGTTATGTTTGCAAAATATGCCTTGATACGTTTAAAGGGCAGAGCTTATTTTGGTAGTGAGAAGTATTGAAGGCAGCTGACTTAGATTAGAGTTATTTTATAATGACCACCGATACTTTTCTGCGACAAATAATGTGCCTGGCATGATCCGAATAATCCTCTCTGTTATAATCCCCAGATGTAAATGTCAGCGATTCTGGAGAACGCCTTTTGACAAAAACACTTTTTTCAAAAATCAGGGAATATCTCATCATGATCCACTACCTGTCCGTACTGAGTGTTCGCTGAAAAACAATCTGGTGTTGATACACAGCCTAGGCTCTGTAAACTAGTATGTAGATGAATGGGGCCCACTGTAGTTCGCATCATGTCCGTTTACAGAGACTAGGCTGTGATTTAAGATTGCATTTTTTTCAGCATGCGCAAAGTACGGACAGGTGGCAGATCGTGAGGAGATATTCACTCCATTCTCAACAGCCATTCTCCAGAATCACTGACTTCACCTTTAATTGGTAACGTGAAGTATTGAAGGCAGCTGAATTTAATTAAAGTTTTTTTTTATGGCAACAGATACTTTTCTGCAAAACAATAATTTGCCTGAATGTATCTGAATAATCCTATTAGTTACAATCCCCCCAGATGTAAATGTTGGACTACCTCTTCCAGCCTCCTCCTCTGCTCCTTCTGCTCCTCAATGCGTTTCTGTCTCTCTGCCAGCAGTAAGCGCTTGTGCTCCTCATTCTGCTGTTGCTCCAGCTGCTGCCGCCGCTGCACCTCAGAGCGCTCCTTATTGGCTACCTGGAGACGCAGGAAGTCCCGCCTTAGAGTCGACTCTCCGGGGATGTTGATGATGGAGCTGTGAATGGACCAATGAGAAAAGAGATGTCAAATGTTTTTTTTGTTTTTTTTTGTAAGCTGTGTGTTTATATGTGTACATTTGCATAGTCACTAACCTCGGTTCACCCATCTCTCTCTCCTCATCCTCCTCTTCACTGCCACTGTACTCATACTCCGTCTCATCTGATGGAGAGACAGAAGGGAGAGATGGAAAAAAAAATGGAAATAAATGAAAGAAACGATTGAAGAGAATAAAACCCCAATGTGAGTAAAGGCAATAATCTGCACAGAGCAAAAATCCTCTTCACGCATGTCTTTTGTCACTCGAACTACCCCCTCGTTCATAACTAAAACTGCTCACGATTTTGGCATTCCCCATATCCTCCTCTCCGCTTGGAGGCACTTTCCTTTAGCCCCGGCTTTGAATAAGAGAATAAATTGTAATTGTACTGCGCGTAGAGGGGTGGAGAACATTAGCTCCGAGCTCTTTCAGCCAGAAAAAGGAATTGAAAGTGTAACAGTTGTCGAAGCGCGAGCAACTGTTCCCGAAATACATCCACACAGACCTGTCCTCTGAAATGTGACAAAGTGACAGCCGGAGAGAGAGCCACAGTCTCTACAATGACAAGACATTCCTATACATCACGGCATACGCCAGCCCTGCAGTAGTGTTGTGTCTCGAAGCGGTTAATGTGGTTTCTTACTGCCGCAGTTCCTTATGCCAATGTCAGTCCATCACTCAGACAGTGAGTGTGTGTGCTTGTGTCTTACGGTAGAGTCTAAAGAGAAGTCTGTCACTTTAATTTCCCCGCCTCACCGAAAGCCACAGATGTGAGTGTGTGTGTGAGAATTTGCGTGTACATCTGGAAGTGTATTACATTTCAACCTTGAGAATGTGTGTGCGTGTGTGTATCTGTGTGTGTATAAGAGCACTTAAAGCCACACACTTGCTGCACTTGAAAGTTATAATCCTAGTTTATTATAGGTTGTCCTGATTGTTTTTGATACTACTTTGTGGTCTGAATTGTTCTGTGTTGAGTTGTTGCTAATGCATGGCGAAGTCAAAGAAGCTAAGGTTGGTCATCAAAAAAGGTTTCACAAAACAAGACTACTAGAGGTGCAACCAACCCTATGCTTTGTGGAAAAATACTCCCACCGTGTAACGCATTCAATCAGATGGCAGTGGCCCCATGGCACAATGGAGAAAGGCCAATTATTGACTGACTTCTTTATCAAAAAGTAGCACCTTGCAGACTTTTTGCCGTGGTACAAAAAACACATTTTCTGTAACCACAAGTACCCACAGCTGTCGGCAAATAAATCAACACTGAAAACATAGAACTCCAAGGATAAGCATTTTGAACTGAATAGAATTGTACTCCTCTTGGTTTTAGATTCAAGTTTTAGTGTCACATAATCCAAAGAAACATTTTGAGTAATACCCACTAAGAATAAGATATAGAGAATTATTGCCGCAATTACTCTTAAACATAGAGAGAAAGTCTCTTTTTAATGTCGGCTTACTCCTACAAGCTGCCATCTATCAGGCATAGCTGCTTATTTTAAAACAGTTGCTCCGCCTGCCACTGTCTGTATAAATCTGCATGCACGCTTCTCTTCCTTTAAATCCATACGTCTATGTCTACGTGTTCCCCCATCCCCCATCCCCCCATCCTCACCTCTCTCTCCTCTCTTCTTCTTGGTGCGGTCGATGTGGTCTTTCAGCTGGTTGCGGATCTGCCTCTCGTTGGGCAGGTCTCTGATGAACGGGTGTTTGAGGAGCTGCTCCGTGCTGGGTCTCTGGCTGTGGCTCTTCACCAGACAGCTTTCTATGAACGACTGGAACTTCTTGGACCTGAAAACCACCACACACACACACACACACACACACACAGATCAGGCACAGGGCCACCCATGAGGAGGCCCAGCCACTTAAAGGGCCCATTGTCTATGGCTAAACTTTATTTTGGAACCAAAATAATATTCACACATAAAAAAAAATATTTTATGTAGTGTTACTCAATATCCTATTGCATCTTGATTTTTTTTTTCCCACCCTAGCTCGTCCTAGTTAGTCACTCTCGAAATGCATGTATGTGTTTATGTAGGCCTAGTAGTAAGCGCATGGCCGCATGCACACACATTGATTCAAGTACACCATGATTTTTTAAGTGTTGCACTAAATTATCTGCAAGTACGCACAACCTAACACAATAATCGAGACACACACACACACACAAACGCTTACCACTTCTTCGACTTGAGTCTCGGGGCGGGGTTGCGTGGGATGAGGAAGAGGGCTCTCATTGGGTGCATGTCACAGAGTGCTAAAGGATCAGAAAGCATGTACCAAACAATGGTTAATTAAGGTGGATGTTGCTGGTTGATTGTGCTAAACATTATTATCATGGCATATAGTCAAAGCCAGCCAGGAGTTAGCCGGCCACGCCTGATCAATACATGCCGTCAATACTGATAACATCCTATACGTTCTACACACACAAAGACACTTGGCCTCTTGTGTTATGCAGTTGGTTATCCATCTATCATCACACATAGGCAGTTGTGCATGTACTGCTAAATGATTTTGTCATTTAGGGTCTTTAATTTTTCAAACTTTACAGTATCAGATCTAGCTAGTGGTTAACTAGTGTCCAGATGAAAACAATAACTAAAATGAAAGACATATATGTTTTGGATTGATTTATTTTCATTTGTCTTATGTCTGCCATATGACTTTTCACATTTATCCTCATGAACTGTGTGATCAATTACCCTCGCAATTTGACAACTAGTTGCTTTTTATGGAACCCAACTCATTAATCATCATAATGACTGTCTGCCATTCCCTCTTAGGAATTAGGTCATTACTAGACAGAACACACAAAAAAAACATCTATTTGACAACCAATTTCATATTTGCTCCATTGCATTAACATGATGGCTAAAGATGAGTTGCAATGGCCTGGACTAAAACAAGTATCCCTTTCATGAAAGCGCTATGAATTGATTTGTAACAGAGGGGCGGGATATTGACTGGGTACATACGTGGTGCTCCTTCCGCCATCTCTATGGCTGTGATTCCCAGCGACCACAAATCACTCTGTAATGACAAAGACACTTTGTGTTAATGTTTTTCTTGTTTTTAGAACAACAGACAGAAGTCTCAAGCGGACAGGATGACGTAGAAGCACCTTGAAGTCGTACGTGGCCTCAGGGTTCTCGTCACAGGCGATAACCTCCGGTGCCATCCAATATGGCGTCCCTATAAACGTGTTCCTCCTTCCTACTGTTCTGTCCAACTGGGCCGACACACCAAAGTCCACTGCGGAGCAAATAAACAAATTCAAACACACAAACAAAATACTTTGGAGCTTTGTTTTCCACTGGTTTGCACTCCTACAAATGAATTGCAAAGCGAAGAAAGTAGCAACTTTTAGCCATAAAATGCGTCTGTTCCTGTTGTTGCATTCCTAGCCTCTGTTTTTGGCTGGAGGGGCACACTCCTTATCAGAACGGCCTTTCCATTAAAGCCCTCAGGAGGTGCTTGAGAGCCAGACCACTAATGCCATCTGGTTTATAACAATTCCACCAGTAAAAAAAGTCCAGCCCTTGTTTTGAGTGTGTTTGTGTATGTGTATGTGTTTGTGTGGATACACAGGCATACCGGTGGGCATAACTGAATTCCATAATGGACTCTTAACAGGAATGAATTACCCCAACCTGCAATAACTTGGCCAATTTACAAACATACACACACATTCTAATCCTGTCCCCACTGGGCTTTAGGGGGAGGGAGAGAGAGAGAGAGAGAGAGAGAGAGAGAGAGAGAGAGAGAGAGAGAGATAGTTCCTTATTCAGCAATCTGCATCATGAACAGTGGCAGGGCTAAAGAGAGACGAGTAGGCTGGTATTCAGCATAAAAGAAGAAAGAAAAGCACACAGATACACACACACCTCTGAGCAATGTGAAATTGTATACCTCCCCAAATCCTAAAGCCGTTTTGTCAATTGGCGGTTTCGGTGAGGGACTGACCTAGTTTGACCTCTGCGTTCTCCGTCAGCAGGACGTTCTGTCCTTTGATGTCTCTGTGGATGACCTTGTGCTGATGGAGGTGAGTCAGACCCTGCAGACAGAGACACACACAGTTAGGGGAGAGATGCTGTGTCAAAACGTGTTGATTATTATTATGAAGAAAGCTCATCTCTAAAAGGAAGTAGCCATCACATCACCTGTGACCGGCCCTGTGCAGGAGCAGCGGACCAGAAACAAAAAAATTCCTTGTTGTACTATCATACTGTTTAGTTGTCTCATGGGTAGAGGTAGTCAAAATACACATGCTGAGTTAAAGTTGTATCTGTTGTATCAGTGCTGCTCTTTGTTTGAAGAAAAAAAAACTGGCGGTGGTGACGAGGTAAGTTTCAGGAGAATGAGTGAGATTTCCCAAGAAGATGTGACTCGTTTCTTCAAGGCTTTAAATAAAAACAGATATCACGGAACACAATCCGTTGATCCAAGTGACAGCTATCAGACAACAGCGGTTCTTGTCATGTTATGCAACACTGATGGACTGATAATTCTCGAACATTTCTCCTGATCATAACATATCTGTTGTTGTAGGAATCCTGCTTAGTCAGTGTGGTTGAAGCATAATGTCCCCGATGAGGAAGTGGGTTGAGGGGAACCAAAGCGTATAACAATAGAGAATGGCGGTTCATGTGGAACAAAAAAAACATGTGTAAAAGTTTTATCTTGGCATTGATATGGCTGTGGTTATAAGGCTTGATTATCTGAGCCTCTCTGATTCAGAATTACAACATTGTGTCCCCTGGTTTTGAAGGGCATAAACATTAAACAGTTATTTAAAAAAAAAAATTAAAGAACTGTCACATGAACTGAATTGATATCAATAAAAGCAACACTGGGAATAATCCGTTATCAGAGGCTATTTTCCCTGAGCTGCTCAGCTACATTTAGCCATAACGTCAAGCGTTTGAGAATTGTTATTGTCCATAAATCATATAAGATCATTCTTGGGGGGTGGAGGGGGGGGGGGGCTTCACTTCGAAAACAAGAACTAATCACTTTCTCGTGAACAGCAATTATACAGTAAATCAGCACGGAGACGTTTTTTTTTCTTCACACGGCCCCCACAGTCTAAATCATGTATTTGAGAGGAAAACATCATCAATTCTGTCTGTTCCTTCAGCATTGGTGTGCTATCATTTACTCTACTGATAGAGGACAGGTGTAGATGATTTAAACAATGACCTGATAGTGTTTTGTTTTTCTTTCATTTTTATAGAAGCTCATAATCTGACTTGGCAGCATGGCGCCCTCCACTCACCCTGAGGATCTCTCTGCAGATGTAGGCGGTCCACTCCTCTTTCAGAGAGTTTCCCTTGGTGTTCTTGATCAGGTCTGTGACGGAGCCGGCTCCACAGAACTCCATCACCAGCTGCAAATGTACAAAGGATGATTAGAAACCGCTCTGCAAAAAAAAAAGAAGCAAATCTGGTCTGGGATCTGTTGTAAACTAAGGCAACTTAGAGAGGTAATTAGGTAGATAGCAAATCGTCTATTTATCTTTTAAAAAATATAAATAGATCCATTTAAATAAAAACAGACATTTCTCTTTTTGCCTTGAACCCTTGCCATAATATCAAAGCATGACTTGATACATATAGACCTAAAGTACATGCCAGTATTCTATTTAGGAATTGGAGTGCATGTTGGCAGATAAAATGTCAACATCATTCCTTGTATACATACTTTAATGGTCGGCCTTTATGGTCGTCACTGAAAAGTAGGGCTGTCAATAAGACTATTCAAATGCCTGGGAATGTCAGTGACAGACGGACCATAACCACGAATGATTCATTTTAACGCGTCATGTAAGACAAAGAAAAGCAGACACTTCTCTCATCGTATCCATAATCCTCTCACAAGCATTAGAACAATACACAACAACATGAACAGACAGTTGTGTCACAAACTCTCTTTGCCAAACAGCGGCCACATGAACTACTTAATAAACTGACTGGCCGACGGGGTCACGAGCTCACATGCATGAGCCAAGTCCATCTCTTGACCCAAACACAATGTGGCCATTCTATCCCTCCCTCCCTCTCGCCACCCCTTCATCCCCTCCTCTACCGATCCATCCATCCATCCCAGAGTTACAGACGAGGAAATATGCTGGGCAAAAGTTCAGCTGGCCGGTTCTGGCTATGCTTCAAGCAGCCCTTATCATCACTCTAGATTACAGGCCATAGGGATAGCCAAGCCAAGCCCCTTCTGATGGGGGCCGCGCACTTGTACTCAGATACGTAAAAAGACAAAAGAAACACACTCATATATGTATAAAGATGTGGAGAGACACGTCATGCATGCACGCATACAGCCTGTGCTCATGTTGCACATTGCACATTTTACACACATCGCCACCCACACACACATACGCACACACACACACACACACACACACACACACACACACACACACACACACACACACACACACACACAGGGAAAACAGGCAGCTGTTTGTTGAGTCAGGGGAAATTATGCGGGCAGTGGATGGGGCTGCTGCTGTGTATATATGCATATGTTGGTGTGTGTGTGTGTGTGTGTGTGTGTGTGTGTGTGTGTGTGTGTGTGTGTGTGTGTATGTGTGTGTGTCCGCCCATTGTTGCATGATGAATGCTGCAGGATCACAGAAGAGAGAGCTCCCTTAGATCGCGTTAACACATGATTTATTGCAGCCGCCCGCCAGCCAGCCGGCGTCACACTCGGCCGTTTCCGTTAGATCGTTCATGCACACACTATAAGTACATACTGTATAGATATATATATATATACATATTCCAATATATGCAAAGTCTGCGGTCGCTCCTTGCATGAACAAGTTTCACATTTACTTCTTTCACATGACTGTTAACAGTGAAAAATGGAAAGTCCCTTCTCTTTGCAGAACCTGCAGCCATCTTCTCTTGGCGTAAAGCTCCATTTCACAAACACACACACACACACGAAGAAATTGAGAGTATAAATAAAAAAAATATACACAAACACACTCAAATGAGGTCTTACCCATAGCTGGTCGTCTATGCCAGGGGGGTTCTTCTTGACGAAGGCTCCGTAGTAGGTGGCGATGTTCCGGTGGTGACTGTACTTTTTCAGCATGTTAATTTCTGCCTTAATCTCCTCTTCCTCATCCTGACACACACACACACACACACACACAAAGAGGAGAGAAATCCACAGGTATGAAACCATCGCCTCCACTTGTGACCCCTCAAACATCTTAATGGGACGGTGATAGAGCAAAAGGAATTAAAACGTTGATGGATTTTGAAAAGTGCTGTTGTTGCAGAGCCCCACAGCTGGGCTCAGAACGCTCCACACAATAACAGCATTACTTTTTAATGACTTTCCTCTTAGGGGGTTAATGCCACCAGAGCCAAAAGCAATTGTTTGAAACAAGTTGTTTTTAGGGGTTTGGTTACTTAAATCTGTAATTAATTTTTTCAGCAAGCGCAATATTAGAAAATTATGCCTAGATGATTACTTCATGTAAATGTTCGTCATCCATGAAAACAAAAACACTGTTCCGTAAGCTGATTTTCTACATAAGCGGCTCATTTGGTCTGCAGTTTTGTGTTTGCCCTTCATATTATTTTCAGTCGTTAATCAATACAGTCATTATTTTTTAATTGTACTGTATTCAAGCGGACTCATTCACTCACAGTGTATTTCATAGATCATGAAGTGCATAGTTCTGTTTCGATGGTAATCTGCGTTATTTCATCCTGATACACCTACATACATTTGTTCCTTTTACTAATTGGTTCATTCATGCCCACTGTCATTCATTGATCCATCACTTCCTCTGTAGCTTCACCCCTGCACTCCTCCTCCATTGTTTTAGCTGGCTGACGAGTGCTGACAGAGAGGCGTGTAATGTGATATAATGTCTAAATATAGCTGAGATTCCCTCCTGTTTTACAGACGCGCCTGAGACCACACTGCTGTCCTAATACCTCCAGCTAATATTACCATGGTAATAGGCCTGTCCTGATTTCCTTTCTGACACGTCACATGCACACGTGCACGGGTACACAGTCACACACACACACACATACACACGCTCAAGTGCATGTTGGCACTGACTCATCGCTCATAATTAGATAAAGTCGGCGCTGGGATAATCACTTGAGATGATTTGCTGTGCGTGGGTAAGTGCATGTGAGAGTGTGAGTGTGAGTGTGAGTGTGAGTGTGAGTGTGAGTGTGAGTGTGAGTGTGAGTGTGAGTGTGAGTGTGAGTGTGTGTGTGTGTGTGTGTGTCTTACCCCAGTGACATCCATGACCTTGATGGCTGCCAGCTGCCCCGTCTTAACATGGCGACCCTGGTGAGAGGACGAAGAGGAGAGAGAGAGAGAGCGAACATGTCAGTTTGCAGCTGAATATTCAACTTTTTTCCCAACTTGATATGGTTGTTGAGTGATGTTTGTTATCAGAAACATATGTATATATGATCAGTTGAGAAGCCACAAGATGATCTTTTTCTTTTTTCTTTATCCTAAATCAAACCTTTCAGTTATGTGATTAAATGTATGTAGGCCAACAATTCAAGATTGAGGCCTTCTTAGTAGCAGAGAGCAACAGAACAAATATGGTGTCTCTGTCCTTCAAATCAAGGACATGACAGCAGTTGTGTTATGATGCCTGGTCAACATAATACCCTATGCTCGATATGTCACTGGGATTTGGCTTATTGTTGCAGCATTAGTCCAAAACTAAAAAATATGTAGTCAAAAAACTGCAGTCAAAACACATTTGACAATAGTGTCTAAGATATAGACGATGGAGAAATGAACACCCAAACAGATTTGACTGTGTTGTTGGCTATGGAGGGCAGGGAGACGCCTAGGGGGAGCCAGGAGGCGAGGAACCGGGAAATTGGAGGCCGAGGGGCCAATGGGAAAAAACCCAAGTGGTTTAGTTTCGCAAACCGGAGCATCTGCTGCTGTGACTAGCTAATGAAGCTAACATGGCCCGAGACGCTATAAGACCATTGACGGCTATTGCTCCCTTCCACCTGTCTGGGCTCAACTGATTAGCTTGGTAAAGTCTGAGCACAACAGCTAAGTAGCATTGGAAACAAACAAACACATTACACACAAAACCAAGAACACACACTCACATGCACACGCACACGCACACACACACGCACACACACACGCACGCACACACACACTCACTCAAAACAAGGGCCGGACTATTTTTCCTGGTGGAATTGTTATAAACCAGATGGCATTAATGGTCTGGCTCTCAAGCACCTCCTGAGGGCTTTAATGGAAAGGCCGTTCTGATAAGGAGTGTGCCCCTCCAGCCAAAAACAGAGGCTAGGAATGCAACAACAGGAACAGACGCATTTTATGGCTAAAAGTTGCTACTTTCTTCGCTTTGCAATTCATTTGTAGGAGTGATTTTTACAGTAACAGTAAATACAGTCTCTGCAGCATTCCACCAGTCATTAGTCATTCCCTCAGCTTCCTGTGTTTATGCCGTTTTGAAGAATCAATGGAATACTCACACAGGCTCTCCCAAACCCACTCCACTTTGATGAAGAGCTAGTGAGTGCAGGGTATTCAACATATGCAGTTATTAAGTGCAAAATAATGTAGGCAGCTCAATGGCTCACTTGCTCTTTCACGCTTGTTTTACACAGTAGCATAATTGATCAGTGTTCAAGGTAATGATATATGATTAAATCACTATCAGGGACAATAAGTGATGTTTCCACGCATAGAGGAGTCCATGGTGTTTAGACTGGGGGGGATCAAATTTTATGGTGGACCTTTTTATTTATGAAGGAAGAAATGCAATGGAAGCCAAATAGACCTCTTAAAAATTGACCAGTGCTTGAAAAAAAAACTGTTTTTACATGCAGTGTCTCGCCCTTAAATTAACGACTGATTTTATGGATTCAAGAAGAAAAAAATGTATCGGTACATTCACTCACAATAGCTTGTAAACACACTGCTTCTTCTGTGTATTACATTCCCCACTATTTGTTTTAAGTTTAAAGGAGATTAATTGTAATCTCTCTCACTGCACATAGATTTTCTGGGTTCCCACAATATGCTAACATCAGCGCCCAGGTCCCTGAAGGAGGAGAGTTTAAAGCAACGACTTCAATTTCTCATTAAACAGCTCCGGTTGAATAAAATTAAAAAATACTTCCAAGCCTGTTGATTGAAAGTGAGGGGTTTTTATAATATGATAACTTATTGTGTAACACAATCCAGCCCGGCACAATGCAATCCGAGCACCGCTGGACAATTGAACACACACACACACACACACACACACACACACACACACACACGCACACGCACACAATCCAGATTCTGTGAGAGTAAAAAGAGCTGGAAAAGATTGAACGGGGATTTCTCATTAGGATCAGACTGCCCCAATTCCAACAGCACAAGGACTTGCTTTGTTCGACACCAACAAAGGCATTACAGCCACTTACAAACCAGAAACTCACACACACACACACACACACACACACACACACACACACACACACACACACACACACACACACACACAGATAAAATACGAAAAAGATCTCCCTATTTCACTCACACAGACAGAAGAGCTCTTGCACCAAACACCCACACATGTGCACACAGAGATGTGAAGAGGGAGGGAGAGAGAGAGAGAGAGAGAGAGAGAGTGATTGAGGGAGAGTGTTCTCGCAGAGCAAAAAGGGGAGAGCGAATGTGTCAAAGAGATATTGGACATGGATATCATCAGAGCTGGATAAAGATTCATTACTCCCAGGCACCTGACAACCTCCCTCCCTCCCTCCCTCCATCTCTTTATCCATCCTAGAGCAGTACTACTGTCACCCGGCCTTATTAAATGAATAAGTGTGAAAGGTGCCACGGAAAGGAATTAGCGCTGCTGTCTGTCTGTTCATCTCCATCTCTCAGACTCCTCTCTTTCTTTCTTTCTTTCTTTCTTTGTCCTCTATATCCCTGCTCATTTATTCAGCAATATTCTAAGACAGGAGTAGACGGTGGTGGGGTTGATATAGGCCTACAGTATATATTGATATATGGATGCCAACTAAAACAGTATTTCTCACAGCAAGTTAACAGGATAACGTGGGGCAATCAAAACAAGTCAGGATGAAAGATGATGAAACCATTAGTGTTGAAAAACCATCCGTCCGCTTCATCGTCTTAACAGTCATTTATCAGGCCAAGAACGCCAAATATTTGCTGAGGATGGCAGCTCGGATTTTTGTTGTTGCTCCGTTTCATATAATTTCAAATTGAATTCATTTGGGTTAGAGGGCTGGGCTGTTGGTTCCGTCTGTGTGTGGCAAGAAGTTTGAAGTTTGATGTTATCTCCAGCTTGTAAGGGAAAGGGAACTTGTTAGACATTTCTTTTAATGGAAAATACATTCCCCGCAGTGTTGAAAACTTTTATTTTCTCATCTTTCTCCCCATCCGTCCATCCATCCATCCATCCATCCCATTCCAAACGAGGAGCTTTTGAACCATTCACGTTGGCCTCTGTTCATCCCTTGTTGACTGCTGCCTTTGCCTCTCTCTGACCTAGATCTACATACTTCTATCTCTCTCTCTCTCTCATCCCTCCATCATCATCTGACCCTCTTAATTTTTGCACAATCTCCTCTTTATACGCCCTCTCATTAGTTCCCCCTTCTTGCCCCTAGATGTCTCGCCTACGTTGTCCCCGTCCCTTGTATTGTTTCTGTCCGTGGTTTCATCTCCAATGCCTCACAGCTTGTGTAAAGCGGCCCCGTGCACTAAACATGAACAAGGCTGAGCGCTAATGCCAACCGAACAGCGTTTCAGCTCGGAGCTCGACAAGCAAAGATGACACTAGCCCAGGAACTCCCCTACCCCCTCCTTCCCCCCTTTTCACTTTGCCTCTGCTAATGCGTCTAGCGCCTTCTGCTATAAAACCACAGGCACTGACATGGGCCTGAGTGTGTCACCGCAAAACAAAACAAAATGTACTGAAGACTATAGCACACACACAAATCCCATCTATTACTGTCATCATAGTAAGCTCGCTGTGCTTTGAAGGTGCACTATGTAACTTTCGGTGTGTCAGAGAAGTGAACATTCTCAGTTCGGTTTATAACCATATAGTGTAATGTCTGTTTCCAGGTTCCTCAACATGATTGTTTTGATTATAATTGATGGTAGAACTATTTAATACCAAGAATCACATGTAGAGTACATTTGTTTTGTAAACCTAAAGCAGGCTCTGCAAGTATAACAAACAAATCCCCCTCTGCATAGTGCATCTTTAACATCAATTATAAACAGTGGCAAATTGAAATGAGGTCTAGGAAATCATCTTCATTTGTCCAATCCACCATTTTACCTTTTTTAATCCTTTAAAAAGGGTATTTTGACCAAATATGATAGCAAAACATCGGTCACACACACAAACTCACACACACACACACACACACACACACACACTTCTCCACAAGGAGCTGTGTGCTGCTGCCAGGCCAGGTGTGTTGGAGCGATAACGGACAAAAATTGACTAAGGTTGTTCCCCTCGGCTGGCCGCGCTGTGATGGAGACAGCAAACTGATACCAAAGCTGATCTCCAATCAGCCTTCAGGCGGCCGCATCATGGCCGCATCATTACTTCTGCGTCTTCCCCACAGGTCACTGTTACCTAAACTATTGTATGAGTGTGGAATTCATAATGGAGTGAAGGGCTTATTCTTCTGAGGGTACCATGTAACAATATATCTGCTGTATACTTGTCATTTGAAACGGACAGTGGCATGTGTAGTGGTAATCGTTTTATTCTCTAACAAAAACCTGTATGGCTTAAAATGTAAATCCTTAGACTCTCTTTTTTCAAGTATTAAGTGTTATAAAATGATCCTAAAAAGTTCCCAGAGCTAAAGTTGACCCATATAAAGTTCTTAGGTATTCAATTTATCCATAATCACCAATCATAAATAATTCATCATTTCACTTCTAATACTTTTACGTTTTTCTGTGTAGCATTTCATTTTTACGTATTTTAAATTCTTTATTGTAAGTGCACTAAAAATATACAAACTAATCTCTTCAATCAAGAGCCTTTTCCAAAATGTCTCATAATTGGAGTTGTTGTCTATTGAAGGGTAATCCAGCTTTAATTAGGATCCCAATTCATCATGTTGTCTGTAATAAGCTCATTCAGTAATGAAGTGTATAGATGCAAAACACATTTTAGGTCCAATACAACGCTGCTATCTCTTGTCTTATCACATGTGTCCCCTTCCATGTGGGCCTCTAGGGAGGCGTCAGGCTGACACAGAGTACACCTCTCCCAGTAATTATCGTCAGCACATAATTACGATTAATTGCCACTGTCAAGTGAAAGCAAATTGCCAGCCAGTGCAGTGCTTGATATAGGCAAAGTACAGGATGTGCTATGTGTGGGTTTTAGGATGAAGAGGGAAAGGGTCTACTTTACGATTGTTCTGCTGCTTTATGGAGCTGAAAGGTGAAGGGAATGATCACATACACACACACACACACACACACACACACACACACACACACACACACAGGTGAGAAGCTGGCAGGCTGCAGAGAGAAGCATCTCTCTCTTATCATTCTCAGCTTGCAGCCTCGGTAAAGGCGAGACCAACCCGCTAACCACTTCTTTAATGCATCCTGCCAGTGGAGATCATGATACCCAAAGCTTCTGTGTGTGTGTGTGTGTGTGTGTATGTGTGTGTGTGTGTGTGTGTGTGTGTGTGTGTGTGTGTGTGTGTGTGTGTGTGTGTGAGAGAAATAAATGCTTGTACAGCGCATGTGTATATTGTTTGTTTGTGTGCACGCCCGTGCCCTTGCCAAGTCAATTACACAGACCCACCCCCCCACCCCAACCATCGGACACATTTACTATGCAGGACACTTCCTGTTGTAGCCTAGCAACAGTCTTGGATGGCCAGAGTGCAGTGGGCACGACACTTCAACATGCACACAAACACAAATGTACATACTCATGCACACACCAACACACACACGCACAGGCGCACACACACACACACACACACACACACACACATACAGGGCGAAGACGGAGGAAATAAGAGACTATTGTCCTGATAGGGAGGAGGGAGAGTTGTTATTTGGAAGAAGTGGTGGAGGGAAGTGGGGGGAGAAGTGATTGGGAAACGAGGGAGGGGAGGGGAAGAGGAGGAGTGAGAGAGCTGAATTTCACAGTGCATCTGTCCTCGGTGTGTCGCTCACAGTGTGGCCAGCCTGCAAGGTCAGAAGAAAATCTTGACTTTAAATAATAATGGATTGGATTGGATTTATATAGCGCTTTTCAAGGCACTCAAATACACTTTACAGGGTTCCAGGTTCCATTCATTCACACACAGTCATACTGGTGGTGGTAAACTACCATAGTAGCCACAGCTGCCCTGGGGCAGACTGACGGAAGCGTGGCTGCCATTCAGCGCCTACGGCCCCTCCGACCACCACCTCAAACATACAGCAGTCATACACATTCACACCAGGCAAGGTGGGTGAAGTGTCTCACCCAGGGACACAACAACCATGACACAGGTGGCAGAGCGGGGATTGAACCGACAACCCTTGGATCATTGGCCAAACCGCTTAACCACCTGAGCCACGGTCGCCCCAATAATGAGTTAATGAGCTCTCTGTTCTAAAAATCGATCTTCTTTCGATTGTTAGCCTAATCTTTAATTAACCCAAGTTAGTTTTATAGCTTTAGTTGGCACCTGCTTCGGTGGCGCTGCATGTTTTAGCCCATTAACCCCAATAGTCATTACCGGGGTCTGGACCATTTTCAAAAGCCTACAATATTAGGATTGATTTTCCTTCTTTCTAGGGAGCCATTGGTTTTTTATTCATTTGACTTTAAGTTTACTTAAGACTTTCATTATGGCAGATCATTCAAGTTTTATGTTTGCTTTTTTATGTCATTGTGGTGATGCAATTGTGAGTCGGACCATTTAAGTAATCTACAGGGTTTCCGACACTGTTTGAAAAGGAGGTGGGCCACCCTGCTCTACTTGTTGGTGAGCACAACGAGATTTTAATATGAGCAACAACCAAATTCAACCACCTTCAACCACTATTAAGGGAAAACATATTATTTGATTTGTAGGTAATGGACTTTAACCATGGAGTGGGTCTTTAACTTTACATCTGATATTTTGGCTGATAGTGACCATATAGATGTTCAAAAAGTAAAAAAAAAATTAATGTGTCTGAATCTTAATTTTTTCAAACAGTTGTTTAAGAAGATTTGTAATGTTTTGCCTTTGTATGTCCCCCTCTTGCAACGGATACAAGAAAACAAAAACAAAGACTCTGTACAGACTAAGTTTATGAACACACACACACACACACACACACACACACACACACACACACACACACACAAGGAACAGATTGCCAGATCGTGTTGCCAACTCTTTGTAAAAAGGAAATGGGTCACACCATAATCCTAATCTGTGCCCGCATGGTAATCCACGCACACACACACACACACACACACACACACACACACACACACACACACACACACACCACATTCACACACACACATCAGGCAAGAAGAATGATCTGAATGTCTTCCAAGCTTGCTATCCTGGCACGGGCCCTGTCGGCATGGTAACAGTATCACATGGGAGAAGTGGGCTATGGGATTTTCCCCTGGGCTTTTCACCCTATACATTTCTTTCTGTCTGTCTGTCTGTCTGTCTGTCTGTCTGTCTGTCTGTCTGTCTGTCTGTCTGTCTGTCTGTCTCTCACTGACATAAACTAGGTCCTATTTCCCAGTGCTGTCAAACCTATTCACCAAACTGAAGTTCAGTTGTGTAAGGGGTTGAAGGATTTCAGACAAGCGGCGTTTCAGTCCTTACACTCCTATCAACACCCGCTGGTTCGAGTCTGTGTAACGCTTTACAATAGCCACTGTTGGAGCTGGCCTGGGATGCAGAATTAAAACTACTTTTATGGCCTAACAAACGACACAAACACAGCTCTGCTCCAAGAAGCCCCAGAGAAATAAGGGGCCAATACTCTCCAGACACACCTCATTGCAGTTCCAACACCTGCAATCATTCTGCATTCACACAAGCTCACACACACACTCACTAACACACGTACACACACACACACACACAGAGGCTCTCGCCCTCGCTGTTGTGGAATCAGTGAGGCAGTAAATAAAAGTGACAAAGGCCTCCATTCCAATCTACTACTGCACTGCCCAGGAAATATAGAAGCGCCCCGAGGCTCGTCTCGCACTCACACATGAGAAAGAAAGGAATGAAGACAGGGAGGGAGAGAGAGAGAGAGAGAGAGAGAGAGGAGGGAGACAGATTGAGACAGGAAGAGATTTAAAAAAGGAGAGGAGGACTAGAAAGAAAGAAAGAAAGATAGAAAGAAAGAAAGAAAGAAAGAAAGAAAGAAAGAAAGAAAGAAAGAAAGAAAGAAAGAAAGAAAGAAAGAAAGAAAGAAAGAAAGAAAGAAAGAAAGAAAGAAAGAAAGAAGAGCTTTAAAAAGAAGAGAAGAAGTAATGAAAGCAGATGATGGGTGACTAGGGGTTTGCAGGAAAGGAGAGATGCTGAATTCTTCTTGGCAAGAGCCGGCCAAACCAGTTGTTGATTCCACTCTGAATGAACCGCTGTTATCGGCTCAAGCTCTATTGAAACAATTATCTATCAGCGGTGTGAAATATAGCCCGCTCATTAACCTGCCCGCTCACAGTTAACAACTAGCTAATTAACCAAGGCACAAATGTTCGTGGAAAACGGACTTATCTAGGGTCAGGGAAAGGATTTGGTGCATTGCTGTGAAGTGTAACAACTGCAGGCGTACGCGTAATGACTAAAATAAGGAGGAAATGGAATTGGCCTGTGTGTGTGTGTGTGTGTGTGTGTGTGTGTGTGTGTGTGTGTGTGTGTGTGTGTGTGTGTGTGTGTGTGTGTGTGTGTGCATATGTATCAGGTCAGAAACAGCTCGTCCTCGTCATAAAACATCCTTTGATGTAATGGAAATAAATCAACCTTAACAGGATAACCACTCGCTGGATGAACGTGTGTGTGTCCACAGCTTATTTATGAGAGGCATTTGGGGCTGACCCAGATTAAGTGAAACACAAACACTTGCGCATATAAATAGATGCCCTGCACATTAATGTTGCTTTATCGCTTGATGTTGTGGGAATCTGTCCAAAGAGCTCTTTGTGTGTGTGTGTGTGTGTGTGTGTGTGTGTGTGTGTGTGTGTGTGTGTGTGTGTGTGTGTGTGTGTGTGTGTGTGTGTGTGTGTGTGTGTGTGTGTGTGTGTGTGTGTGTGTGTGTGTGTGTGTGTGTGTTCGCTCTATCCCATCACAGCATGAACCAACACTAACTCATTTTGCACAGGTTAATGTACTTACGGACTGATTCTCTCCGTCAGCCATTGAC
The DNA here is from genome assembly GCA_949357725.1 of Hyperoplus immaculatus. Taxonomy (NCBI): domain Eukaryota; kingdom Metazoa; phylum Chordata; class Actinopteri; order Uranoscopiformes; family Ammodytidae; genus Hyperoplus; species Hyperoplus immaculatus. The sequence continues at coordinate 23,181,849 of OX442363.1, read as the reverse complement.
CTGCCCACTCACGCACCAATCTCTCATTTTAACATGAGAAAGCCCAATTGTCTTTAGAATCATGACTGAAAGATACAAACGCCCCTGACATGACAACATCTGCAGTAAAGGCTGACAAAACACACGCACACACACACACACACACACAGACAGCTGGAGTCAGAAAGTGTTTCACGAGTGAGGAAATACTGCAAAGGGAGAAGCAGTGCTGCGTCGAAAGAGGCAAATCGGCAGGTTCAGCACCTCAGCATCATGCTCCGACGGCTCTGGAGGTCAAACCAACAGGCCAAGTGATTTACTGTATACGGACTGAGAGGGGTGAGTGAGAGAGAGGGTGGTGAGAGGGGGGAAGAGAGAGAGAGGGGGGGGGGAGAGAGAGAGAGAGAGATATTGAAACAGCTGAGCGAGGAAGCAGAGAAGGACAGGGGAAAAAAGAGGAAGTGGAGCAAGGATGGAGTGGAAACAACAGAAGTCAGGAGCTATAAGGGCTGTGAAAGAAAACACATTAAATAGGCGATAGGAGAGGACGTAGCGGGGAGAGAATAATGGAGAGAGTCAGACCTGGTATAGGCTATTGACTTGAACTATCGATGAGGGGTAATTCACACTGTGAGTAAAATACAAAGCCTTGGCTAAACAGCTCTTTACGGCGCACAACATCAATTAGAGCAGGTGAACTGACAAGAAAACATATAGAGTCAGGAGAGAGAGGGAGTGAAACAGAGAGAGAGAGAGAGGGACAGACAAAGAGAGGATGACAGATTGTTATTGACATCAGGCAGGGATAATTGACCCTGGTTTCGGGTGGCAGGAGTGCATTGTGGGTAAGTGGGGCGCGTGGCCTTGGGGAAGACAGAGAGAGGATGTAGGCTAATGAACACACTGCCAGGTGTGAGTGTGCGCACGTTTGTGTGTGCGTGAGAGTGCGTGTGTGTGTGTGTGTGTGTGTGTGTGTGTGTGTGTGTGTGTGTGTGTGTGTGCATGTGTGTGTGTGTGTGTGTGTGTGTGAGACTGTCGCATGTGGGCGGAACGGGCACATCTGCTGTTCCCACGGTAACAGCAGCAACATCCACCTCTGTCACGGTTCACAGTTCATTCATGAGGACTCGAGAGATTGAGGTGTGTGTGTGTGTGTGTGTGTGTGTGTGTGTGTGTGTGTGTGTGTGTGTGTGTGTGTGTGTGTGTGTGTGTGTGTGTGTGTGTGTATGTGTATGTGAGTGTGTGTGTGTGTGTGTACATTTGCACGTCAGTGTGTGTAGAAATATGACATTAAAAACGCAGCAACATAAAAAAAGGCAAACGACAAGCAGTCAAAATGTAAACAACTATAACACTGCCCCTACACCAGGGACATTTTCTGTCCATGGCAACAGGCAAATACACACACACACACACACACACACACACACACACACACACACACACACACACACACACAAACACACATAAACACACATTGCATACCCACGTCCAATAACACTGCCCCTACACCAGGGACATTTTCTGTCCATGGCAACAGGCAAATATACACACACACACACACACACACACACACACAGACAGATAAACACACAATGCATACCCACGTCCTATAGCCTGCAGACTCTCCAAGCTGAGACCTTCTGGCAGCATCCCCCATTAGCACTAATGCTACCATGTAGTACTGCATTCTTTATTCACTTGCATATGTCAGCTCCTTATCACGCTAACTGCAGTTTACAGATACAGCGGGCATAACAAGACCACTTCTTAAAGGGGAGGCTCACAATGAGTAATGTCCTCTCCTTGTGCAGAAAAAAATCCCACTGAGCTGCTGTTGCCAAGGTTAAGACTCAAAAGAAGACCCAAATCACACACACAAGTTTATACATATAGAAACAGTATACGGGTTGAGCAAGCAGTTATGATTATCTTCTCCGCCACTATTCAGATTGATTACCCCATTTACAATAACTCAGTTGATTACAATCCATATTGTTGAGATTGTTGTTACGTTGTTTTATGTCTCCATTCATTTCTGAAAGAAAAACTATTTTGAAAACTTAACAATATGAACCTGTTACACTTAATGAAAAACTGTATTACCTCACCTGCCTTGAAAGACAGATTCCATTGTATGATACTGTATGGCATTATATGGCATGACTTAGTATTTGTATTGTAAAGTAAGGTCCACCAAATTAATAGCAGTTAGTGGGGTGGAATAACAGAAAAAAACCCTCTCTCTGCAATACAGTTGGAAAGCATCAAGTGCAGCCCCCAAAAAGATAACACAGTTGTATTTATTGCAGGACGGTTGTATCAGTTTGCATTAGTTCTAGCTATGGTTTCACCTAATAAACTACCAACCAAAGTGTATTTGAGCAATCTATTTCATTAGCAGTTGAACCAGTGGAGCTGCTGTGCAAAGGTTAGCAATGTACGGCTTGTTCCAATTAGGCAGCTCTGTGTTGGAAGGATTTATCAATTCATAAACAACAGTATGTGAGTCACTGATGCAGGACTTTAAAATTAAAATGCAAAGCATGTGTTTATAAGTAATAGAAGAGGTCATATAAGAGGTCATAATATTCAGGTCAACATGGTATGCCAAGCACTGGTTTTGTCAGGTTAACGTTTTATAATGATCAGTGACTCCATTCAAAGAGATACACACACTGTATATATGTTGGCGTGTGTTTGATCTTACTTTCTACTGAGAAACACTGGCTGCACTTTGGAGCATCAAACAAAGAGGAATAAATTGTGTCACTATGTCTTCCTCCCTTTTTTTCAGAGTCTCTTATGCAGGTATTTTATGCTTCATGCTGCTTCTTCTGAGGCATGTGTTTGTGTGCGTGTTAGTGTGTGTGCGTGTGCGTGTGCGGCTGGCATGCAGAATCTCCCATAGTCCTTTGCAGCGTGACTTCCAGCAGATAAGAAAGATAAAACACGAAAACAACTTTGAAGTTTTATTCGGTTCTTAAGAGGGCAAAGGAGGGAGGAGGAGGAGGAGGATAAGTAGAAGGAAGAGGAGAGGCCTGGGTGCAAAAACCAGACACTGCAGGTATAAACGATAAAGCGACATGGACACGGAGAGAGAGAGAGAGAGAGAGAGAGAGAGAGAGAGAGAGAGAGAGATAGCTGTAATTGGCCAATGAGATGAAGCCTTCCTTTAAGCCCCTAGTCCAGATCTACAGCACATTGGTTTGTTTACATCGGGAGACATCGGGAGACCCCCGGATTTCCATCAGCGAATTCATGAGGTCGTGACTGCACACGCTTCCCTTTTGTGTCGTGAGGTCTCATCTGTTCATCAAAATTTAAAATAGACCTTCATGTACAGTATGATATAAGAAGTTCCCTACTTGAAAAACAAACGCACAATGACGCAAGGGGCCCCGTCACCTTGTTCATGCTCCCTCAAAGACCCTGTTTGCAAACCTTGGTTAAAACACAGACACACACACACACAAACAGTACTGCAGTAAACGGGAAAACCACACAGCTGCTCTTTGTGGAGTGTCGCTGTCACAGTGGGTGAGCATATAAAAAAAAAGCCCATACGGTCCAGATTCCCCCCGACGGTCGCTTTGTGTGAGTCTCTCAGAGTGACTGGTGAATATTTAAAGAGTGTGTGGAGCACTTTGCCTGAGGTGGAGCAGAGTGGATGTGTTTTGTCATCGGAGAGAGAAAAAAAGAAAAAAGGTTTCTATTTTTTTTCTCTTCTTTTTTATCGCCTCTCTCTTTTGCTCTCTGCATGGTGACAGCAGAGTCATGTCGGAGGAGGCTTGTGAATGTGACTACAACACACACACACACACACACAAACACAGGAAGTGTTTTGTCGCCTCCAAAACCGAGGACACAGGGGGATGAGAAGATGTGAATGTGTCAACGTTCACGTGTCGGTTGCATGTGCTGCGTTTTAGTGTGTCTCGTGACCTACATATGATTTAGTTGTGCGCTCTCTCTCTCTATCTCTCTCTCTCTCTCTCTCTCTCTCTCAACGACGCGTCCTTGCTATCCATCCCGGAGAAAAATGACTTCTCCCGCGGGAATGGCGAGGAGCCGTGATTAATCAATTAGCCGATCAATAAGCCTGTCAGTCAATATGTCGCTCTGTCACTCAGATGAGGTGTGTGTTTCCAATGGCATGGCATTCCTGACATATAGGAACTGTGTTGTGTATCTTCAAATCGGAGGAGAACTGCAATTCCCAGAAGCTACATCAAATATTCACATGAGAGAGAGAAAGGGGGAGACCTTACAGAAAGATAAGAATGATAAAATACATTTAAAAAAAGAGATTGTGAGTAGGGGGACTGAGGGAGGGAGGGAGAGATGGAGAGATGAGATTGGAGGAAGATGAAGGAATGAAATACCGATGAGGGAGTGGACAGACAGTGGGTGATGGAAAAAGAGAAACAATGAGAAGATGATGAGAGGGGAGCTAAAGGAGGAAACAGTAAGAGAGGGAGAGCGACTGAGAGAGAGAGAGAGAGAGAGAGAGAGAGAGAGAGTGGAGAGAGAATGTGTTTAATTATTCAGCATTACCCGTGTTCTCTATTTATGGCCCTTTTAGAGCAGCCAGGAGAAGCTAGGCTGCTATATATACACAACACTGTACTCACACAGGCAGGATACTCCCTTAAGTACAGCTCACCAGGGTGGTTTCAACCCCAAAGAACAGGGGGAAAAAAGAAGGAAAAAAACATGGTTACATATTGATAAGAGAAAATGTGCAGAAGCAAGGGATGAAGATGAACAGAAAAAAAAAGAAAAAAAGATCCGCCACGGAGATGTAAGATGAGAAAGGAGGACAGAGGGCTAAAATTACCTTTTTTTATCGCCACGGCTACTCCTCTATCACTTTTCTTGGCCGAACTAATTTTCTTTTGTACTTTTTTTTTTTCACAGACAGAGAACACCACAACGAAAAAACATCAACCTGGAATCAACTTTCCAAGGCGTTTCTTTTAATTGAGATGAGATTTTGGGTGCGTGCGTGAGAGAGATGGAGAATGGGAAAAGAAAGGGCAAACTGTGGAGCAGATCTCTATCATTTAACTAGATGGGTTAATGGAATTCTTGATAAACCTGTTATCTCCTAGTCCCAGACACACATAGAAGTGCAGCTGCGGGGGTGCATTACTGGCCCTCCATCACCCATAACATAAAAACCCTGCGCTGAACATTACTTTCACACACACACACACACACACACACACACGCACACACACACACACACACACACACACACACACACACACACAGTCATCTATACTGTATACACACACATAAAAGGATGCATGCATGGTTACACAGGAACCAACATATCTCTAGCTTGATTACACATAGAAGGACATCTAGTTAAAGCAACTGCAGCAGAATGCAGTGCGCTGATTTTGCTGCAAGATAAATACCAAAGGGTCGTATTAGAGAAAAGGTGATTTAAAAAAAAAAATCATAGTAAATACGCTAAATAAAATATCAAATCTCAAATATGTTAACATCCCACAAAATGTAGGCTTTTTTTTTTTTTTTTTTTTTTTTTTTAGCTTTTACCCGATGCATTTTCCCTTAATCCAACAGGCGTATTACAGTTTCAATAAGCCCACAGGTTGCCTGAATTTGTTTATACACAGAAATGAACAATTCAGTTTCGGTGAAAAACAGTAATTCGTGTCTAATCCAATAACAATAACGTGCACTATTAATCTTTATGCTTTTTCAAATATAATTCAACAAGGAACAAAATAACAGAGAATGCCCCTGTAGAGATGTTGTCTAGCGAGCGTATCGATTCTTGTTTTTTTTATAGACTGCTGCGGCAAAACACTTGAAAGAAAAATATCATAGCAAAACTTGTTAAATTGCACTCCATGCTGACAGCTACATCAGAGCCCCCCCTGGCCACTGAGAAAAAAAAATGAATTTATTTTCAAGGAGCAAAGAAAAATCCTGTCTGACTTTAATCTTTACATCTGAGCAAAGATTCCGCACACTTGTGTTCACTCCACAGCACGCCGACAAGTATCCATTGATCCAAAGCTAAGATGTAGTAAGGTGTTTCTTATGTGCTATTTTTTTTTCCTTAACGTAAAAAAGCCAGAGCAATTCCAGTTCACTAATACCCGACAGGCTGAAGGTCAATTTATCATCTGGGTGACTCAGAGAGATTCACTAGCTCACTAGCAGTTGATCCTCTTCAGACGGCTGGCATAAAGCGGGGACCTGAAACGCATGAGGAATTTAAAATAGATGGCATTTTTTAAGCTCAAGCGGCTCTGCTCCTTGTCTGTATCCAATCTTTTCACAGTTCACATCCGTATCTTCTATTACAGCACCAAAGGGGGAAATATTTGAAACCTAAAGCATTTTAGCAAGTTTTCTACCGTTTAGATGTATATCTTGATTTGAACATGGTGGATATTAACCAACCATTACAGGTGCAACTTACTATTCTATTAATGATAGATGAATACCATGATCATTTTCTTAAATAAATAAAGAAATAATTGTTTTAACTGTTTGTTTAGTCCAAACAAAAACTCCAGATATTTGGTTTCCCTATGAAACAAAAAAGCTGCAAATCCTCATGTACAAAAGGCTGGAAGAAGGGAATTTTTCCTTTAAAAAATTACTTAAATAGTTAATTTTTTCAAAATAGCTGTTGCTTAATTTTATGTTAATAATTACAGCTACTTTTAAAATTCAGCACATTTAAATAAGCCTTGTAGGCCAACTGCTTATCATATTTATCACCTAAAGGACACTTAAGAATGTGTAGTCAGTCACAGTAGCAGTTCATGCAATATAAGTATTTCACTTTTGCCTAAAAAAAAACCACATATAAAAATCTATTGCACACAAAACTTGGTAGGTGTACACAAAAGGAAATTAAACAGCAGATTCTCTGTCAACCAACAGCAGTAATAGAACCAACTTTAGAATGGGCTCCATTAAGTATTATTATACACTGCCTGACAACCAATCACAAAGCACTATGGATCAGATGTATGGGGCTGCAGACAGACCCACCAGGCTGGTGTCGTTGCCATAGGCGCTCCGAGGCTCCCGGTTAATCTATAGGAACAGGCTCTGGGATGAATGTCAGCCAGTAAATGAGCCGTGACTTTCACCAAGACAGCCGAGTCAGCAATAAATGGATACACATAACTCTCTTGCTCTCGATTCCTTTTGTATTTTTTCCTCCATTCTGCCCCTTCATACACAAGCTCACACACGCACACACAAACACACACACACACACACAATAAATTCGATGTAGGAATATTTCCAGAAGCGCGGGGAAGCATGTCCGACCTCCACCTGACCTTTCATTAGGCCCAATCAACTGTAAGAACGGCTCTTCTCCATCACCAACCAACCTTGACTCTCTGCTCCGTTAAACCCACTCTCTCTCTCTCTCTCACACACACACACACACACACACACACACACACACACACACACACACTAAATTCATGTGCTCACAAGGAGTGCCTTCCAATGCCTGTTACCTCCACAGAAAATAGAACACATGTTTACTCCACTAGCTCGAGGTGATTCACTGGTGCCACATCCTACAGAGTGTGGCAGGATGAAGCAGCAGCAGCAGCAGCAGCAATCAGGAAAAGGAAGTGAAGTGAAGAACCATCGCGGGAGGAAGAGGAAGTTTGGGACAATGACAATGGGGCTTACAGATAGCCTTTTTCAAAACGACAGCGGGGGAAACAGCTGAGTCCAGCCGACAGCACTGAAAACCACAAGACCACAGTGACAGTGATGTCACGACGTACACCCCGACTGAACACAACACTTCCTGTGTGAAACCCCCTGATAACAAAAAGACTCATCTGCACGAGTGAAGAATTGCATACATACCAAGTTGCGAGAGATATTTAGAAAGCAATGCAAACACAGCAGGAAAGTATAGAGATAGAGAAAGTGAAGACAAAGGGAGTAAGGGGAAACTCTCCTAAAAAAGCACTTTATTGTGCCCCAGTTTCCTGTGTCTCTCTCTCTCTCTCTCTCTCTCTCTCTCTCTCTCTGCGTATAAGTGTCTTTTTTACATTCGCTCCATTTCTCTCAAGCTAGTGCTCCTGCTTTTATCTACTGTCGTCTCTGTTTCCTCTGTTAGCTTCCTTCATTATTCTTTATTCCATATAGGCTACTTGGAGAGAATATAGGCAAAAAGAAAAGCTGATAAGACAGTGGACATATTGGCAGACATATATAAACAAATATGTATCAAGGTGTGTGTGTGTGTGTGTGTGTGTGTGTGTGTGTGTGTGTGTGTGTGTGTGTGTGTGTGTGTGTGATCTTACCTTGTACACTTGCCCATAGGTGCCATTTCCCACCAGCTCAACCAGCTCAAAGATGCCAGCAGGATCCTGGAAAGACAAAAGGAAACATCAAAAGGGAACATTAGGATGAGTAGGACTAATGTACAAGCGTTCATTCATACATTCAACTCAAAAGTACGCTGTGAAAAAGTGTTCAGATTAAAATGATAAAATACAGTGTAGCTTAGGTCAGATTGACCATGACATAACCACATTAGTTCATAACATAGCTCTTGGGCCAGTGAGTCAGTCCAGACTAAAATATCTCAATAACTATCGGATGGATTGCCAAGAAATTGTCAACAGACATTTATGATCCAAATTATTTAAGTAATTCTAACTCTTGACTTTCCCTCTAGCGAGACCGGGGGAGGGGTTGACATTTTTGGTTTTAAATGAAATTTCTCCACAACTTTAGCCCACTGGCAGGCTTGTCATCAAATACTGTACAATCACCAGTGGTAATCCCATCGTAATGAATTTTAATAATTTTGGTGATCCCTTAACTTTTCATCCACTGCCATCGTTAAGTCAACATTTTTTATTTGGTCAATGCATTGAACTCTCCCATCAGCCTCAGATGTAGGGCTACATGTTGTTTTTAATGCTTTCTGGAAAATGCTAGCATGCCTGCTAAACCTCGAAGTGCTACTTGTCTTAAGTACATGCCCGCAGCAGACACACTACCATTGCTGGAGGCTCTTCATTCTTGTGTTATCCATGTTGCCACAATACTGTACTGATACTTGCACTTTTAACAATGCTGTTTGAGTTGAACCAAAGTACTTCTGATAACTTTCTCTATGAGCTCTCCTGGGTGTTGATACATCGGTCTGAAATGCAGCACTGGATTGTTTCAGGCGCGTGTCCAGAAGAGCTAATCATTTTAAAACCCACAGTCGCTAGGTTGCCAACACCGGCTGGACACAACACATCTAGACAAGGAGCAACTCCAAACTGAGCACAAAACCCACTGACCCCTTCACACACACAAACACACCTCCCCCTTCCTCTCCGCAGCGTGTTGCTACGGCATTCCAACAATAGCTGGTATTCACCCTCTCTTTCTCTCTCCCTCTCTTTCTCTCTCCCTCTCTCTCTCTCTCCCTCTCCCTCTCACACTCTCTCTCTGCTCCACCAGCTTCTGTTCTTCTGCAACCAGCCCAAGTCCATCTATGTCTCTCTCACACCCTTTTATCTACTCACTCTCTCTTCATTCCTTAACAGAGTCCAGGGCAAGTCCTTCTACTTTCCAACAGCTCTCCTCGTTCCAACAGAGTCCCAGAAACACTGAGGCCCTGTTAGCAGCTCCTGCTTCGTCTATTTTCTCCCCCTGTATCCACCTTGATCTTAAAAAACTTTTGCAAATGGCACATATAGTGAATTCCCAGCACACTGTCTTACTTGCAAAAGAGGTTTAATGGTTAGCAACTTTTTCGTACTAGACCTTCATCAGACAAAATGGTTTGCGGTGTGGGGGGATTCACTTTTTTTGGCCCTACTCTTCCCTCTCCTACGCACCTGTCTCAAGTAACAGATGTGCCATCTACCCTTCTGTTTTGCAAATGTCACATATACCATCTCTTGTGTTGTCTAAAGTGTCTTCAAAACTGTGTACCTCATTATTTCTGCCAAAGGTGCCTGCTGGCATGTTCAGGGCCCTCATTTAGGCCTACACGACAAATCCATACCCATAGTGTCTATTATTTATCCCACATTTTAAATAATCTAATAACACAGCTATGTGAGGTCATGCAGAATCACTACAAAAGGTTTCTATTGAGGATTATCTTACAATATACCAATACCCCAAGTCATTTCTGTCTGGATTTTCTTTTTTATTCCTTCTTCCTTTTACAAAATGACAATAGAATATCATCCAGGGATGAGCCAAAGAATATGTTTGAAAAAGAAATGCCTCGACTAGGAGGCATAAAGCTAGAGGCTTTTCCTTTCACTGCTGATTCACCAGAATAAACTGGGTTATTGTGTAGTTCTGCATTTGGATTCGTGCACAGCTGGAGAGCGGACAATATTATATGATGATACCCTCTCCTCACGGACAATTCCCATCTCAATAAAGCATCTTTTCATATTCTACTCTGAAAAGCCACACACACACACACACACACACACACACACACACACACACACACACACACACACACACACACTTTCTTCCATCTCCGTCTCTCTTCTCTAACCTCTTCACATGTCTCCGCTGCGTCTGTCCTCTTTGTTGTTGCTTTCTCTTGTCAAGCTTTTCCGCACTTCTCTTTCAATACATTGTCTGTGATTTTTTATGCAAACTTTGCTGGCATGGCACACACAAAAAGTACACAGAGAAGAAAATGACAAAGGATTGTGGAAGAAAGAAAACTTAATGGAAGAATCCTGGGTTCTACATTGCATTATTGTGTACATACTCAAGGTGTATGCATGCATATCCTGTAGTGTCTTTGTAAAGGTTTACTTTTCCCTTTTTCTTCGAGTCTCTCTCTCTCTCTATCTTAGTTTTACCTCTCTCTCCCTGACTCTGTCTATATGTTTGTTTCTGTGGGTCTCAGCAGACCTGTCAACCTGTCAAGGCTTTCCGAACGCAGAGCCTTGTGCCTTTCTTGCCCTTGCCTTCCCCTTCCTGTCGTCTTTTTTTCCTTCACCATTCTCTCTCTCTCAATTTCTCTATCTCTCTCTATCTCTCTCTCTCTCTTTCTCTGTTTCTGTTTAGTGCAACAGACACACACACATTTGCTTTCCCCTTCACACATACAAACAGAAAACGCCGACAAAACTCATTCTCTCACAGTCAGTCTCGAGTACATCCTCCCGCTGTCTCGCTCTCTCACACCTTACACACACACACACACACACACACAGTGCCAGAAAGCACACTCCATCTCCTACACAGGGGCCAGCAGTGTACAAATGCTCTAACAAAGTATGAGTGGGCCCAAAAAAATAAAGAGTGTGGGTCTATCTAAACGCGTCTGCATGTGTGAAAAAGAGAGAGACTGCTATAGCCTCTTTCTATAAAGCATGTAGCAGCATTCTGAATCTGCAAGCAGTGGGACTGTGCTATAATGCCTAAAGAATATGCAGGTGGATTCTTTTTTCCTCCGCTCACTTCCTTATTCTCTCTCCAAGTGTGTGTGTGTTTGTGTTTGGCAGCTGTGTGAAGAATATCCTCTCAGAGCTGCATACAAACTTCTGACAGCAGCAACTCCCGAGACACAACATCTTGAGAATGCACTTTCTTCTTGCTTTCTTATGAAACGGACACGTGTAGATGATAAAATAATAATAAATGAATCCTTGCATATACATACACACACACACACACACATACACATACACACTCTGGTACATGCTGTAAATGCATTGGCATATCTGGAACCACAAGCACCGGAGGAAACATGATGCAAGGCATGCATGTGGAACCTCTTCTTTCTCCTCCGTGAACAACATACAGAGTGGGTGTTGTTGCGGCCGGAGAAAGAACTGAGCCTTTTTTTTGCTGCTCCACTTCATACATGTCCTGAGGCTCACTGATAAGAATGTAGCACGGTATCATTCATATTTTATAGGCCACTCACTAGCAGAATCAGCTCTCAGCCAGCAGCAGCAGCAGCAGCAAGCAGGCTTCGGAAAGTGCATCTGCTGCACGTGTGAGCATGACTGTGTGACTGTGTGTCCGCGGTTTGAAGTTACTGATGACTGGAGCGATTATACCCCGCCTTCCTCTTTTTTTCTATCGTTTTGTGTTCCTTTGCCTTCTGAGGCCTTGGCCAGCATCACATGACTGACCTCACTGGTGGCCGATGAATCACGCTGTGCATGTGTCTGAACAAGAACAGTGACACATTAAAGCTATAGTGGGTAACTTTTTCCGATAAATGAATGTTGGTTACATTCAAGCCATTGCCCAATAAGTAGACAAAGTTGACTAAGTCCATCAGCTTCACGAAACTATTTCTACATTTCTCAGTATGGCAGTGTAAACAAACTGGTTTTATCATCAGTGACTTGAAGATGTAGTGACCTCTCTCACCACCGAGCTAGAAGTCAGAAAAAGAGCATGGTTATCCTGCTAGCATTCAGTGCAAATCTGACAGCATAGCAGTCAATTGTCATAGATGGCCAATACGTTTAATCTTTCTGCACACATCTAGCACAACATGCCACAAGAAGAGAGATTTTCCCTCTGATATTATAGTACACTCACAGATCTTAATTCTGTTTTGGTCATAATAATATGTTTTTACTTATTTCTGACATTATTGACATGGGATTTTGTGTAAAAGTAGGATGAAGTCGGATTAACTTTGGGCATAAAGACCTCTGCGGCGTTGGATCCACTCTTTTCTTTGAACAGGGGATATTGGTCCATGAGCAGCAGGCTAGGCCATTAGAAAATAATGGCTTTTAGAGTGCAGGGCTGCAGTTGTTGTTGTGAAAGCCACTTTACAACATGTGTGAGGACCTTCACTGACTAGCATTCATTCTTTCTTTCATTGCTCGACCTAACCTTAATCCTCCCCGCTACATTCCTAACCTTAACTCTTACCTCACCTAAAAGCACAGCCCTATAATTCAAAACCCCCACCAAAAAATGACTTGCATTCAATTCCATCCATCAGCAAAACAGCATTCGATGGTGGGACTCAATTGACCAGAATGCACACATAAGCATTTCAGGTCAAGATTTCCTTAGAAAAACAATGCACCACAACTGCTAAGAAGTTATAATTGAACATTTATGTGGCGACAACATGCTGTCAATGTGACCCATCTTTTGATCAACGCCTACAACAACAGGTTTTAATATCTGGGGTGGGATAGTGCTCTCTCAAATCCTACCATTGTGTTGCGGGTCATATTTGACCCATTTAAGCTTTGAGTTAGAGAAAAGCGGCTTCCTTTCATGTAATAAAGGATCGTGTGACGTACACAATGGCTTTAAATATACATCAGAGGGCCTTGAATCCCTTTGCATTGATGACTAAAGAAATCCTGTAAGCTGATTGAGGAAGCTGAGCCCCCAAATCAATTATTAATCCACTTGTCATATTCTGAGGAGCACTCGAGACCATCCCTACACTTTTAAGATTTAGTGTGGCACTGTGTGTCTTTTTTTTGTTGTCTGACTCAAAATTCTGATTCCTTAAAAAGGTGCTACGAGGAACTTTTAAATATCTCTGAAACGGTCTAATTTTTCCTCTGATGATCATTCATTACATGTAACAGCAAACGAGACCATCGGTGCAAAGAAATGCTATATAGTTTTTCTTAATGCCTTTGTCATGGGTACGCTCGCCAAGGAACAACAGCTGTCGTGGTTAAAACACTACCGCTTTTGTCCAAAGAATTAACACAAACTGAAAGTTCCTCAATTTCATATCAAGAAAAGAGGGACGTGAAAACAACAGGTGCTTTGACTGAAGGTTGAGCCGTAAAATCCAAGTTAAGACAACCACACCTGTTAACCAATGGATCAATGGATTTTTTTTGGTTCGTCTTTTCAGCCAAGTCAAATTGAATTATGGAAACAGAGAACAAAGAGCTCGCTGTAGCCATGCAACACAGAATGTATTTGGCGCAGATAGCTTGGCATGCAATGTCTGTGTATTCTTTTGGGCTTAGAATGAAGCATTTTTATCAACAATCAATCACACACCCCACACCCACAAAGACACACTTGAACAGTATCGACAAGTGACGTGTGGATTTGCAGGAAATAAAATGTTAAGATGAATGGAGAAAAGTGTATGTGTGTGAGCACATTTCCCAAGGTTAAAACACCAGCAGTGCAATAAATGCATATCAGCCTCTCACTAAAGCAGAAATAAATCAGTGCACATGCGGGCAATCTAATCTGTGAGGTTGTCCTCATCACGCGGTGAGACAAATTAAAGAGATAGATTACAATCTCTAAACAAACTGCATTCATTACACAGAGAGAGGAACAAAGCAATGTGTCCTCCGTGTTCACGCAGAAGTAATGAAAGGAACTTCTTAGACCTACTTAACATTGCTAGCGCACACAAATAAACCATTTATCTTCTTGTGAGCGATAGGGCTACTACAGCCCAATATTGTTTTCATTATCAGTTAATCTGTTGATTCTGTTTCATTTTAATTACTGAATTCCTTAGACTAGCATTACATTTTCAGAACTGGCTTCCAGCAAATGCACAACATTGTCCCCTATAGATCACTGCAAAAATACCTGCAAATATAACTAATAATTTTTTTTGATTGACCACTTATATAGCTGTCAATTGCCAGTTGATTAACCTCTTGAACACAAGTTTAATGTATGAATGTATGTGATGATGATTTCACTAAGCCTCAAAACATCTATTCGCAAGTAAAAAGGAAAACACACTCTTCTGTTCAGGCTTTTCACTCTGTGTTTTCAACATGCATTCCTGTACTTTTAAAGCAAGACTAAGCACTGAATTTTCCAAACATTCCTCACGGAGAGAGAGAGAGAGAAGTCAAGTTATGACTGTATCAACCAGACCCTGAACTGAACATTTCTATTTATACTGTAGATAGATAGAGTGCTACAGAGTTGTGGTCTGCTCATTGCTTTGATTGTGCTGTCAAAACGTTACTGTTTTCATTCATCGTTACTTCGCTCCAATGGCAGGTAGCTGGTTTCAGCAAAAAGCTCTGAATAACCGTATGCTACCGTATGCTACTTGCCCGCCACAAAACAAAGTAACCGACTAGTTAGCAGACATCAAAACAAAGCTAAAATGAGGGTGAATATTGGACTTAAATTTCTCAGGTAGCTAAAAACAAGGCTCCAAATGAATGCTAATGCTGCTCTGTATCTGCATGGTGGATGTGTCAATGAACACCTGTTTGCTAACAGGTTCGCCCTGTCAACTGTAGGAGCTGATAGTATGTTGTGTTTGTGTTGTTTGTGTTGTTTGTGTTGTGTTTGTGTTTTAAGCTTGTTCTTGTTTCTATCCAAGTAGCCACAACATTTTTTTTTATCAATGCTGCATTAAGATTAAGAGTTAATTCTTCCGCATATTTTTTGGAGATTGATGGCACCTTGGCACTGCATGTATTGTGTTGAAGGAGCAAAAACTTCCAACGTTGTGACACTCAAAGGATTCAGAACAATAATGGCGGAAACTAATACAAAACTCAAAACTCTGGCTGGTTCTTCTCTGGATCATGTATGTTGGCCTACTGCTGAGTATCTAAAGTATATATGTCTGTGCACTAGACAGCATCCAGGTGAGTGCAGTTATTGTCTATAGAAAGTGAATCAAAGAGAAGTGAGTGAGAAGGAAGATTGAATTAAGAGACCCCTAAGAGGATGATGGCAGTCATGCTGGGGCCGGGTCTGCCTCTTATAAAACACCACTTACACTTTAACAACATGGGCTCACTCACCACTGCTGGAGTATAGCAGCCTAATTCCCAGTACGTCTCACCAAGACACGAACTGAACATTAGCACGAGTCAGCCCTGAATCACAGACATACAAGATGAGTTTGCCCTCAGTTTTGCTAATGAACCCATCCTCTGTTCCTTCTATTCCCTGCCCACTCGTCGAACCACACCTCCTTCTCCTGTCATCGCTCCATCATTCATCTTTTCTTCTCAATTTCTGCCTGTCCCTCTCTCCAGCTCTTATCATTTCAATCCATCTTTTTTTCTCTTTCCTGCCCTTTCTGCACCACGTGAGTCACATACACAACGGAGAGGGGATTCTTTCTCCTGCACACAAACTTTGCTTACACCAATTTCGAACCTCTGGTGATTTTCTTTTAGTTTTTTTTTGTTGGCTGAAAACATAAACCAACTTCCACTACACCACTTCCTGTGTTTGAAAGGATTTTTCCCAGGGATAAACCTGTCCTCTCCCTGAGTATTTAGGACAACATAACCTTCCTGGGCTTTGGGTATAATACTGCAGGCTGAATCCCCCCTAGATTCTCACATCAGCTGGTGATCAAGTACAAAGAAAGGGCACTTTGCAGATAAACGTTTAGCGCATACTAATTTAATCGGACACATTCAAACACGGAACTTCTTCTTTTTTTTCAGTGTACACCCAGCCAACTTCTACATCTCTCAGTGCTTGTACGAGAGAATTAAAGACGGCTCCATCAGTGACTTGGGGGCGAGAAAATAGGTCAACTAGAAGCAGGCAGGCAGGCAGAGTAGAAAGAGGGAGGGTCGGAGGGAGGGAGAGGGGGCATTTCTCAGCGACAGACTGCCATACAGTATATGGACTATTCATGAATAAGCTCTGTGTAAGCCTTGGGCACTGCTGTGGCCCTGTTACTATGGCGTCCATGGTCGGGGGGCAGAGGAATGTGACCTTACTGGGCAACAGAGAGAGAGAGGGAGGGAGGGAAGAAGGGAGGGAGGGATCTGGAGAGGGGGGTCTTTGCTTTAGACTACTTTAGTCACTAGTCACATCTCCACCTTTAAGCCCAAGTGCAGCCTCTGTCGCTTTCTTCTTGGCCTCTCATTGTCCCCTCCCTAAGTCTCCCTAAGCTCCATTCACTTTCAGCACGTCCTGTCTTCCTCCCAGAATCCATCACTCTCTTCCTCCCCTGCTTTCTCCGACCGTGTCACTGTGTGTCCTCTTTCATCCTCACCTTTTTTCATCTCCGATCTCACACCTGCAGTACCCCGCATAGCACATTTGGCGTGTGTGTGTCACTGTGTGTGTGTGTGTGTCACTGTGTGTGTGTGTGTGTGTGTGTGTGTGTGTGTGTGTCACTACTGTGGCTAAACTTCCCTGCTGGTTTACCATCTGTTGCTGCTCTTGTCAGCTGACTGGACCAAGCCTTGTGATTGTGACCCGTGCGCATCACTTTACATAAAAACCACTGTCTGTATAAAAACCCACAGCGTTTTATTGGGCCTCTGAGTTATCATTGTGAGTCACATACCGAAATAGGGAAATAGTGTTGACATCTCTGTGCGACTGCCTCTAAAGTAACTCTGGCCTTATTCCCCTGCTTCAGTGAATATACATGCACCGTTTATACAGGTGCTACCAGGGGTTGACGTGTGACACCGGCATAACGTCAGAGAGCCGACTAGGCATAAGAAACAAAAAGTAAAAGAGAGAAAGAGTAAAGAGAGAAAAAAAGAGGAAAAGTACAGAGACAGCAAACACGAAAAGCCACTTCCTTCTCACTACACTCTACTTCCCACTCAGTTCTGTCTGTCTTTGTTTTGGTGTGTGTCTGTCTTTGTTTTGGTGTGTGTGTGTGTGTGTGTGTGTGTGTGTGTGTGTGTGTGTGTGTGTGTGTGTGTGTGTGTGTGTGTGTGTGTGTGTGTGTGTGTGTGTGTGTGTGTGTGTGTGTGTGTGTGTGTGTCTGCAAGAGCAGCCAAGTGCTAGACAGAGCTCTGCCCCCTGAACCTCCCCCATCACACCCTACATTGAAAAAACAATCCCCCCATAACCACCATCACCCGTGCCAGTATCATTATCACCCCCCGCCCCACACAAACACTCTCCCCACCACGCCACAGACAGCTGACCTACTTCCCGTCTAGCCAGTCCAGTGGTTGACTGTACATTCATCTAAAAGTGTGTGTGTGTGTGTGTGTGTGTGTGTGTGTGTGTGTGTGTGTGTGTGTGTGTGTGTGTGTGTGTGTGTGTGTGTGTGTGTGTGTGTTAAAAAGGCACAGATGAGGAGAGAGATGTAGACAAAGGTATAGACAAAGAACGTATACTGTAAATAGATGGAGATCCTGTCCAAACGTGTTGAGAGATTAGCACTAACAAATTTCTTCAAGACTGGTGACTGGGGGGGGTGTGTGTGTGTGTGTGTGTGTGTGTGTGTGTGTGTGTGTGTGTGTGTGTGTGTGTGTGTGTGTGTGTGTGTGTGTGCGTGTGTGTGTGTGTGCGTGCTCGTGTGTGTGAGCCTTCTGTGGTAACCCGTATTTTTCACCTTCAGCTTAAGTAGTAGAATGAAGGATTTGAAATGACAAGAGACGATTGTGACGCATCTGTTCTATTCCTATCTACTGGCTTTTTGCAATTCTTGTTTGATTGTTATCTAATGTTTGTTTACACTGAGGGAAAATACATATTGTTTTATGGGTGCATACTTAGACTTAACTTTTTATTTTTTCATTATTCAGGTTCACACAAAGCTTGGCTGAAAAACTAAAAAGTTTTTAAGCGACGACTCGTCATCATCAGATCTGTGGGGGTTTTAAGCCACATGCGACATACTGTATGAAAGTCCCATTCTTCTAACCAATCAAATTCTACAATTTTTTAAGATGTCCTGTTTTAGAAAAATTTATTAAACTATCTCCACATAAACTTTCAGGTTCCGTCTCTCTCTGTTAATACGCTAGTTTTGTATTTCGCTGTCCAATGTTAATAACTGAAGAGACTACTCACACATATCCACACTGTCAAATCCAGGAGAGTGCCACTCAAAGCATGTGAGCATTATTAGTATGTTTGGTGTGTCCTTGGAGTTGCCCCCTGAGTCACGGTGAGACACAAGAGCTTGACATCATGCCTTTGACAGAACAGGATATGCATTCTCTCTCTCTCTCTCTCTCTCTCTCTCTCTCTCTCTCTCTCTCTCTCTCTCTCTCTCTCTCTCTCTCTCTCTCTCTCTCTCTCTCTCTCTCTCTCTCTCTCTCTCTCTCTCTCTCTCTACTTTCCAGTCTGCCTTTTCTCTTCTGAAAACATGCTACATACTGCAGGTGTAAAAACCTCAAAAAAGTGGCACTTGTTGTCAACAAATTATTTCACTCCCCCTTGCGCCAGGGAGGTGGGCAGAGAGAGAGAGAGAGAGAGAGAGAGAGAGAGAGAGAGAATGCAAAGAGACAAGAGCGGCTGGCAGATAGACAGGGAGGTGCATTCAGTCAGTCAGGCAAAACAAGATGCGGGGAAATATGGGCGATAGAAATGATAGAAAAAGGGAGGAGCAGCCTCCCCTGATAAATGGATGAGTAGTTGTGTGGCCGTAGCCAGAAATATAGAGACAAGCAAGAGACAGACACAATGAAGGGCATAAAAAAATCGACATGCGGGTAGCAATCAAGCAGACGAGGAAACAGGTGAATGCAGGCATGCAGGCAAGGACTGCACTGTGCGTGTGCGCGCATGTATGTGTGTGTGTGTATGCGTGTGTGTGTGAGTAATGTGGTTTCATTTCTTAGAACAGCAAACAGGTCTTTAGCTAAAGCCCTTATTTTTCTCATGTGTGTTGTTCAGCATCCCTCACTTCTGTGCAGCTGACTATCAGCCAGACACCCACACATTAGAACACTGGAACACACCAAATGCACACACACACACACACACACACTCAGAATAACTCACACCGTGCCCAGTGATGCAAAAACATGGGTATCCACGCATAAAGAGAAGCGCAGGAGGCTGTCTGTGTGTCTGTCTGTCTGTGAGTGTGTTATGTTTGCAGCAGCAAATGCATGAACAAAAGAACTGGCTATTGCAGCATGCAAAGCTTCTGCTTTTATGGAGAGGTAGGCTACTACTGTACATTGACTACAGGTTGGCACACTAGCAAGAAGAGTTTAACATTAAGAGGGCAGAATGCTGGAGTTGCGTCTCACTCTCTAACACACAAGCCAAAAGAAACAGCGGTGTGTGTGTGTGTGTGGGGGGAGGGGGGGGGGAGAGAAATAGGTTAAATTCCACTGCTGTCTGAATCAAGGCTGATTTGCCCATAATAGGCTGGCCTGCCTGGGCCGAGAAAAATGACACACAAACCCCTCTATCCAGGTCAGCAGAATCCCAACTACAACCTCAGCTCACAGCATCACACACACACACACACACACACACACACACACACACACACACACACACACACCATCGACCCTTCCTGTTACCGACTTGAATGAAGATAAAGTCTCGGCAGCTGTCACGGTAGTTAATGTCTATATATAATTTGATCTATAATTTGACACATTGTGGCGGCCCTGGCTGCTACCCGGGCCGACCGTGTCTTCCACACATCCACCTCTCTCTCTCTCGCAGTCCTCTGCTCTCCTGACCGGTAGCTATTCGGGGAAAGCTGTCAGGTGCAAAAGAAGGAGATATGCACGCACATGCACGGCACGCGCGCGCGCACACACACACACACACACACTCATCCAAACCGTTTCCATCAGATTAAGCAACATTTGAAAAACGTAAAAATAAATTCAAAATAGAAATGTCACACCATCTTACCCTCAAAGCAGAAAGGTCAATTTCGTCCAGACTTCGAGCTGGAGAGTCACTCGCCATGATGGAGGACACAAACACACACACCAAAATAAAAAAACCTTCTTAGTTGCCAGATATCCCGAAACGTCCTCTGCTGTCACGAGCGTGTGGTCCTCTGTATAGCCAACTGCTCAAGCTGGAGCTACACTGTCCCCTCCTCTCTCTCTCTCTCTCTCTCTCTCTGTGTCTCTCTCTCTCCTAGAAAGTGATGTCTCAGCGAGCGACAAAATAACAACCAGCAGTCTCTCTCTCTCTCTCTCTCTCCTCCGGGTCGGCAGCGGGACGTGCCTCGGGCCGCTAGAGCTCAATCGCTGGGTGGTTTGGAAGCAATGAGGGCGCCTCGTGCATCGTCATGACCGCCCGGTCCATGTCTGTCTGCCTGCGGGGATGATGTATAAACGGTACACGGAGAGAGAATTCAAGCACCACCGTGCAGAAATTCATCCGCTGCTGCTCGTGCTCGTATTGCAGCCGCCGCCAGTGACAGCCAGTGAATGTAGAGATGGAGGGAGGGGGCAGCGCATTGCCTCCTGCCCCGGCAAACCACGCCTGTTACTGGGCGGGGTTTGGTGAGGGAAGAGCAGGGACTCTCAAACTTATTTTGTTTTTTGTTTTTTTTTAAAGATCTATAATATCAAACCAAATGCAATTTTGTTCAAAGATACGATGACCTCAACGAAACGCTGGCTATTTAGATTTCAAATGTTTTTTAATTAGGTATTTCTTTATTTTACCTATTTTTTATTTGTATTTTTTAGGAAATTTGTTGTGTGATAGTGTATTATTTATTTTAGTTTGGTTCATTTTCATTAATTGTTCAATTAAAAAGAGACAGGCAGAGAGAGACGGGTGTTCTTTGTGTAACCATCATTAAATATTTCCAAAGAGGGCGGCTATTGGGTGTGAGCAAATTACCACATAACTTAAACTTTTACTTGACAGTTCTGGTGATGATTGATTAATTGCTGAGTTGGCCGTGACAGTGGATTTCATTGGAATAAACAGTTTCGTTTTTGAAGGGTAACCCATGTTGCATGCACTCCAATCTATAAGCAGCAGGATACAATCACTGTTCTCAATTACTGTACTTTTTATTAAAATGTTTGTATGAAAAAAAAACAGAAGGTCTATTAGACTACCTATTCCCAAATCCCACTGCTGTCTGAATCAAGGCTGATTTGCCCATAATAGGCTGGCCTACCTGGGCCGAGAAAAATGACACACAAACCTCCCTATCCATGTCAGCAGTATCCCAGCTACAACCTCAGCTCACAGCATCTCACACACACACACACCATCGACGCTTCCTGTTACCGACTTGAATGAAGATTAAGTCTCGGCAGCTGTCACGGTAGTTAATGTCTATATATAATTTGATCTATAATTTGACACATTGTGTATTATTTTTAATTTTCTAAAGATCTATAAACCAATAGAAATTAAACCAAACCAAATGCTATGTTGTTCAAAGACACGATGACCGTAATGAAACTCTGGCTCTTTAGATTTCAAATGTTTTTTTAATTAGGTATTTTTTTATTTTATCTGTTTTTTTTATTTTTTAGGACATTTGTGTGTGATAGTGTATTTTTTATTTTAGTTTGGTTCATTTTCATTCATTTTTCAATTAAAAAGAGACGGGCAGGGGGCGCCCTTAGCTCAGTTGGTAGGGCGTCCCCCCCATGGGCCTCGGCCAGCAGCGGACCCGGGTTCAATTCCAGCCCGCGGTCGTTCTCTGCATGTCACTCCCCTTTCTGCCCCATTTCAACTCTATCTCTACACTATCAATAAAGCATAAAAATGCCAAAAAATAGAGACAGGCAGGTGTTCCTTATACCCATCAATAAATATTTCCAAATAAGGAGAGAGGGCGGCTATTGGGTGTGAGCAAATTTCCACATAACTCATTATACTTTAGCATGACAGTTCTGGTGATGATTGAATAATTGCTGCAACATGTTATGTCACGTAAGAGTTGGCCGTGACAGTGGATTTCATTGGAATAAACAGTTTCGTTTTTGAAGGGTAACCCATGTTGCATGCACTCCAATCTATAAGCAGCAGGATACAATCACTGTTCTCAATTACTGTACTTTTTATTAAAATGTTTGTATGAAAAAAAAACAGAAGGTCTATTAGACTACCTATTCCCAAATCCCACTGCTGTCTGAATCAAGGCTTATTTGCCCATAATAGGCTGGCCTGCCTGGGCCGAGAAAAATGACACACAAACCTCCCTATCCATGTCAGCAGTATCCCAGCTACAACCTCAGCTCACAGCATCTCACACACACACACACCATCGACGCTTCCTGTTACCGACTTGAATGAAGATTAAGTCTCGGCAGCTGTCACGGTAGTTAATGTCTATATATAATTTGATCTATAATTTGACACATTGTGTATTATTTTTAATTTTCTAAAGATCTATAAACCAATAGAAATTAAACCAAACCAAATGCTATGTTGTTCAAAGACACGATGACCGTAATGAAACTCTGGCTCTTTAGATTTCAAATGTTTTTTTAATTAGGTATTTTTTTATTTTATCTGTTTTTTTTATTTTTTGGGACATTTGTGTGTGATAGTGTATTTTTTATTTTAGTTTGGTTCATTTTCATTCATTTTTCAATTAAAAAGAGACGGGCAGTGGGCGCCCTTAGCTCAGTTGGTAGGGCGTCCCCCCCATGGGCCTCGGCCAGCAGCGGACCCGGGTTCAATTCCAGCCCGCGGTCGTTCTCTGCATGTCACTCCCCTTTCTGCCCCATTTCAACTCTATCTCTACACTATCAATAAAGCATAAAAATGCCAAAAAAATAGAGACAGGCAGGTGTTCCTTATACCCATCAATAAATATTTCCAAATAAGGAGAGAGGGCGGCTATTGGGTGTGAGCAAATTTCCACATAACTCATTATACTTTAGCATGACAGTTCTGGTGATGATTGAATAATTGCTGCAACATGTTATGTCACGTAAGAGTTGGCCGTGACAGTGGATTTCATTGGAATAAACAGTTTCGTTTTTGAAGGGTAACCCATGTTGCATGCACTTCAATCTATAAGCAGCAGGATACAATCACTGTTCTCAATTACTGTAAAATGTTTGTATGAAAAAAAACAGAAGGTCTATTAGACTACCTATTCCCATTATGCCAGTGTGGATCATAGCTTTAGTATTTGAGACTTTTGCATTGATCATAGTCAAGTCATAATGCTCAAAGTTTTCCCCACATTTTCCTGAAAACAATTATAAGCCAAACCTTGATAACAACAAAGGTTTTATATAATCAACTTAAAGGAATACTTCACCTATACGGAACCAGCGTTCTATCATTATAAAATAACTATTATAATATAATGAATGAGGTTTTTCTTCACTCTGTCTTCCCTTAATCTTCCCTTGGCCCAACTGTCCTGTTAATCCTAACCCTTACTGTGATGTCACAAGAAGGAAACTGTAGGGTTAGACAGTGAGACCATAAAACTATTTCTGCCTTTTCTCAGTCTAAGATGATCCGATTTTTTATTTTTTTTGCACATTTATACTACATAGGATCTCCGAGTTCAATACACCTTCATATTCCAACCGGTGAAGTAGGTCTTTAAAGAATACTTACCAATAGAACAATGAATAAAGACTCCACATTAACATTTCTCAATTTACAACTGTTCCTCCAACTTACCAAAGAGCTGGAAGTAACATCATGCTTGCAAATCAAAGAGTTATGACTGCTTTTATTTATATAAATGACAAACAATAGGATAGATAGAGATGCATGGAACTGAACAATGTCATTCTTGCTTTTGCTGTTGTGTCAGAAGAGAATGCGGGTAAAAGTATGGCTGCCATATTCTGCCTAAACAGGAGCTGTGATTTCGGAAACCCAATCTAGATAGTGAGTCTTCAGTTACAACCAAACATGTAACCGTAGACAAACTACTATTTTTACTACTATGCTCCCAGTATCAGTATTGACAGTTCTTTATGTAACCCTTACATAATCTTCTCAGGTGTGAGCCATTTTTCCACAGAAGTCTTACCATGACTTTCCAGTTCTGATGCATGATTGGATCAACTGCTGCGTTCCACATCATTTGAAAACGTCAATCTGTGGTCTAAATCCCTGGCACAAAAAAACAAAGAACATGTTATGTTAAAAAGGAGTTTGCACTGTCAGTGACTCTAACCAAGGTCGGCTATTGGGAATGAGCAAATTTCCACATAACTCATTATACTTTAGCTTGACAGTTCTGGTTGATTGATTAATTGCTGCAACATTTTATGTTACGTAAGAGTTGGCCGTGACAGTGGATTTCATAGGAATAAACAGTTTCGTTTTTGAAGGGTAACCCATGTTGCATGCACTCCAATCGATAAGCAGCAGGATACAATCACTGTTCTCAATTACTGTACTTATTATTTAAATGTTTGTATGAAAAAAAAAACAGAAGGTCTATTAGACTACCTATTCCCAAATCCCACTGCTGTCTGAATCAAGGCTGACTTGCCCATAATAGGCCAGCCTGCCTGGGCCGAGAAAAATGACACACAAACCCCCCTATCCTATTCCCATTATGCCAGTGTGGATCATAGCTTTAGTATTTGAGACTTTTGCATTGATCATAGTCAAGTCATAATGCTCAACATTTTCCCCACATTTTCCTGAAAAAAAAATAAGCCAAACCTTGATAACAACAAAGGTTTTATACAATCAACTTAAAGAATACTTATCAATAGAACAATGAATAAAGACTCCACATTAACATTTAACAACTGTTTCTCCAACTTAACAACCATCTGGAAGTAACATCTGCTTGCTCATGTGTACAAAGAAAAACAGAGTGACGAATGCTTTTATTTATATAAATGACAAACAATAGGATAGATAGAGATGCATGGAACTGAACAATGTCATTCTTGCTTTTGCTGTTGTGTCAGAAGAGAATGCGGGTAAAAGTATGGCTGCCATATTCTGCCTAAACAGGAGCTGTGATTTCGGAAACCCAATCTAGATAGCGAGTCTTCATTTACAACCAAACATGTAACCGTATGCCAAAGACATGAAGTCAGGGACAGAAAAACTACTAATTTTACTGTAACCCTTACATAATCTTTTCAGATGTGAGACATTTTTCCACTGAAGTCTTACCTTGACTTTCCAGTCCTGATGCATGATTGGATCAACTGCTGCGTTCCACTGCTCTTACTGCTCTTTGGAATGGTATCTTAAAAAAATTAAGATACCATTCCAAATGTTCAGGCATATGTTTGAGTAGAATGAACATTTTGGTTTTATAATAAAAACTGCTGACAACATCTCTACCAAATTCCAATACATTTTTTGTCATTAAGAGCATTTTCAATAAGTTTTGTAGAGATGTAGATTGAAGAAAAATCCAGAGTGGTCTCTTATTTTTTTCCAGAACTGTAAATGCTTGTTTAAAAAAAAAAACAGAGGGTCTATCTAAAAAACGACCTTTGCTTGACACCTCTGATGCCATGTCTTTCACCATAACATTGAGACTTATGCATTTATAACAACAAAAGGTATAGATCACATAGAAAATCTCAAATATATGGTAAATGGACTTGACTTATATAGCGCCTTCTAGCCGATTTTCTCAGCCCCAAGGCGCTTTACATATCTTACCACATTCACCCATTCATACACCGATGGCAGTAGCTGCCATGCAAGGCGCTCTCTGAACCATCGGGAGCAATTCGGGGTTCAGTGTCTTGCTCAGGGACACTTCGACATGTGGCGGGGAGACGGGGGATCGAATCAGAGCTGCTCCTGCCCTTCCTACACTATTATTAATGGACTAATGTGTATATCTTGAATGTGTTACTTATTGATTGTCGTCATGTTATTGTGGATTTGATGTGTCTTAATAGTTGCCTCTCGTCTTTTTGTAGTCAAACGGAACCTTTGTTAGCGTTGATTGTATTATTGTCTTGTTAGAAGATTTATTTTGCCCTGCCTGACCGGGGACACAATGTACCTTTCCTGCTAACTCTGGCCTATTTCCATTTCCTTAAACTGTCATTAAAAGGCACTAAATTAATCGTTCAACATGAGTCATCCTCCTTTGACTTTCTGGTTCCCACTTGGGTTTTACAAAAACTTAATTGTTTCACAATCTGCCTTGTAGTTTAAAATCTTGTGTAAAACAAGAGTTGAACTTCGTTGGAACTTGCCCATTCGTACGCACAACAATCCCAGCACAGTATTTATTGTAAATATGGATTTATTTCCTAGCCATTTCAATTATGAGTTACATTTGGAAAAATTAACAGGTGGAAATGAGAGTGTACAAAGAGGATATTGAAATACAGAAAGAGTTAAAAGCAAGACCAGCTAAATTGAGGCCAAGGAGAATGACGGCTGGATGGTGGCTACAATAAGAAAAAAGACAAAAGGTTTAGTCCACAGCCATCCATACAAGCATGCCATACGTTTAAGAAATACACGTTTCAATTATGTAACTGATTCATATACCATAAATAATGCATTGACAAACACAGCGAGGCCAGACATTACAACACAGACAATAATATTCTCCAGATCAAACTTGAAAAAAAACATTTGAATGTTTCATCAAGAGCATAATGTTTCCAAACACTTCAATTTAACATTCGTCAAATTCCTGGTCCCATTCAAAATAAATAAATCTAGATTTCATTATTGGATCCCACAAAATTCCATTATTTTCCACTTCTGTTTAAAAAATGCCACGGATTCACATGTTGGGTGTGTGAGACAATAAAGCCAATAGCCAATGGGTTTTATGGCAGGATCTCTGCCTCACAAACCTTTTTGGTTTTTGATTCGTCTTTTGTTTTTCATAACCCTAGTGAAGACCTTTTACCGATGACTTGCTGTCAATTTTCATGTGTTTTATCACAACAGCTGAGCATACATAGCTGGATTCTTCCAAGAGTGGTGCTTTAATTTCACATTTAGATACAAGGATACCGAGACAAGTATTCAAAATTAAAACAGATACACAGATTCACACACACATAACAAATTACAACAATTGCCAAATAGGTCACATAACAATAACAATCCATATACAATTTAAATTTTCCCTTAACATATATACAGGCCATATTATTTTACAAAAAAAAACAAAAAAACAATGTAATTCTTTCAGAGGGAACTTCTTTTAGAAAGCTTGTACAAAGCTCAACCAATACAATCACTGGAACCGCCAGGAGACTGGTATAACAAGACCATTTCAAAATGTTTCTTCAAAATGAAAAGCTCTGCGTGGGTATAAGGAAAATATTGCTTTCATTCCCATTGTTTACCTTGTTCCAAAAATATTTTTCGCACTTTCAATAAACCCAGACAGAGAAAAAAATAGCCAGGACATGTTAAAAGTCCCCGTCTTGCACTGCAGAACGACAGGCACATTGACAGTATTTTTTAGGAAAATAGCACCATCTGTTGAGCGTAAAGGAAATTACTCCTTTTGAATTTGTAGGCCGATTGTCTCATCCACCCTTTTTTACACTTCTGTCAAAACTCTCCTGTGAGCTGACAAACAGCACACAATGACATAGCACTGATACACGTCACAAGCGTACATCAAGGACTCCGTAAATGCCATGCATCACAGTCTGTCTGTGTATTTTGTGTATCATTTCAAACCGAAAATCTGAAATGTTTTTGTTAGGGTCATTGTCCAACATTTTTACAACCACCTCTCCCTGGTCCCTATGTAGTTGATCCTGGCTGTCTCGTCAGCATTTTTCCCCAACAGTTCCAAAAGTGCACAGAGTTGACTTTGATTCCCAAAAACCCAAAGTCCATGTGTCTGTTTTCATCTCCCAAGCAGTGCAGTCACAATGCAGGTCATACATGTTTTCATCCAGGCCAATGTCTTTATGTTCTCAATCAATCCAAAAACGTTGTGCTTACCTCAATAAACTGTAACTACAGTTTGGTGGTGTTTTTTTTACAGTATAAAAACCAATATGAGAGATTTGTCAATTATGCCCAGTGTGGGAACCTGCCTCTCATTGCTGTATTTTGAGACGATCCCTTGCACATCCTTATGACACGTTTGACGACAACCACCATCTGTTTCTGTTTCTGTTTCTGTCTACTGGATTACCTCATACCAGATGCTGAAGAAACAGTTCTATTTCACGTGTGTGTGTGTGTGTGTGTGTGTGTGTGTGTGTGTGAGTGGCTGGCAATGGCTGGCTTTATGTCTTTTATGTCCACAGTTCAGTGGGGACCATGGACTCCTTGGTTCCGACGGAGGGCATGAGGTTTTCCTCAGATAGGAAGTCCAGAGGAAACTGGACCAGGAAGCCCCGGATCTTGCGTAGCTCCTCCTGAGCGCGGGCATGGTCTGTCTGGGCCAAACCCGCTGTGGTCTGGTACTCTTCCAACTCTGACATGTTCCTCACCAGTGACGAGGGAAGGCAACGGAATACCTGCAGCAGAAACACACACACACACACACACACACGTATTGCTATTAAAAGGTGCAGTGTGTAGAATCTATTGATATTTTAGTCAGTGTGTTTTAATTCACGTATAATTGGTTGAAAAATAGAAGTCATTTTTTCTTTTATTTCCTTAGAATGAGCCTTTTATATCTACATAAGAGCGGGGCTTGCCACCATGGCGGCTGCCATTTTGCACTGCCATGACTATACAGTAGCACAGAATGGACAAGCTTAATGGACATATTAAGGACGGTGTCCTTGAGTGTCATGAAAGGTGCCTTTAAATAAAATGTATTATTATTATTATTAAAGTGGGTGTCCTGGGGAAATGCACCTGTTGGAAGAAAAATAAATGATATAGGATAAATAAGTAAAAACATCATCATCTCATCACTTGATATTGTGGACAGACTTGAGGCAGTGGTATATAGGTTGCGTTCCGAATCGCATACTTTCTACTATATAGTATGTAGAAAAAAGATTTAGGATGTCCCGATTCTTGTGGCCAGATTTAGGATGGTTAGAAGTACCCGGATGTCCTACTTCATGCGGCCAAGATTGTTAGTGTTGAAAAGTGCATCCTATTTGTGCGATTCTGACCCACAATCCAGTGCGCACGTGAAGTGACGTAACATCGACGAAGCCTCCATATGAAAACAAACGGGGATGCGACGGATATAAAAGCAAGAGGCAAGATCAAGGCGCAATGTTATGATGAAATAAGAGAGAAAAGTATGTCCCAATAGTATGCCTACTGCATCCTAACTAGATTCTTTTTATCGTTGGATGTAGTATGTAGAATAGAAAAAAGAGTATGCGATTCGGAACGCAACCATAATGCCATCTTTAGTTACTGGCTTCTTGTCTTTGAAGGCCACTGTAGCTTCTTTTATTATTCAAAAGGGAGGGGTTACCCAGGGAGCGTTGCAATCTAGAACTTTCACCACTAGATGCCACAAAATATTCAGATATTACACACTGCACCTTTAACATGTCTTGGAATGGCAATGTTTGTCAGTTTATCTGTAAAACCCTTGTGAAATGCTTCCATCATCCACTATTGGACGGACTGCCATGAAATTAGGCGCAAATATTCAAGGTTCGCCCATGACTTTGGTGGTCCTTCGGCCTATGGAAAACACAGATGATACTAACCATGTACAGCTTTGACTGATGTAAGTTCAACCAAAGTCTGACAGTAGAGAGCTAAAGCTTGACAAAATGAGTTTGAACATGGCCACTGTACAGAGGATGAAACATGGCCTTTCCTCTCACTCCACCCTTAAGCGTTTTTTTTTTCTACACTAGTGGCTAGGATTTAGGAAAAACAAAGTTGACCTTTTCTTTTTTCATCGATCAAATTTTTTCTTTTGCAGTGGTATGGGCATCGAAGCCTCAGGGAGCCGCTTGCATGCATATTTTAGTTTCTAAATCCTATTGAATTTTTAAGCAAAGGAGGAATTTACTTTGATAAAAAATACCAAAATGAATGACAAAAAAACAAACAATACATTTGGAAATTTCTATCCCAAACGACTTGTTGCATTTTTTTTTTTATCGATGACATCTTTGCAAGCTCTCTAATTTATAACACATTTTTAACACCATCTAGCCACTATTTGCTAATTCCTCAGCCTGATGACTTGTTGTTTTAAAAATTTCACAACTAAACCAACACGTTGTCCACCCATACCTTCTCATAGATGGTGGCGTTGCGGCCAGCGGTGGTCATCCACACCTCCTTATAGAAGCGATCACTGATGGGGTCTGACAGGTCGATACCGGTGTCAGTGTGGCCTCCAAGGATGGTCCTGTTCAGAAAGACACAATAAGAAATACACTGTATTAAAACATTTTAAATAAAGCTTTTTTTTCTCTTTTTTTTTACTTCTTTTGTCAGTAAATGTTTCTGTCAAATGAAACTGCTTCTCCAAAATGTCCACATTATTTATATTTAGCCAGCCCTTTTTAAAACTATGCAGTGGCATTTTTAAATGGATGGAAATGAATGGTGACACAACCTTTAAAAGCTGAATACAGTAATGTTTCTACTAGATTTAATTTTCCCTCTTAAACACAACTCTCTTTCTTCCTCGCTCACACAAACACCTGTACACCCCTCCCCTCCCCCCCCCCCCCCCCCCCCCCCCCCACACACACACACCTGAAGCATTCCAGGCGAAGTTCACGTGCGTAGGGTCCGGCTTCATACTGCTCTCCATCCATTACTGCTGCAACCTTTTGGGTGTCCTCAATGATCACAGCCACCTCGCTGTCACGTTTACCCAGCATGCTCCTGTCGTTGATGTTAGCAGAACCTGAAGCAAACACACAGAACAAAGGATCGAAACCAAATCTCTGCTTTTATGCTCTCAAAGCTCTTTTCAAAACAGATAATAACAATGCTTTTGCAACTTGAGACTAAATGACACACACACAGTGACTGACAGCAGACCATGTGTGTTTATTTAACCATATAAATATTGTCTGTATAAATACATACCAAATAAATTGATAGAGAAGAGGTATATTAATGTCTGACATTTTAATTTTTTTTTAAAGAGAAGGGGAGCATTTAGGTTCCTTAAATGCACTTGATTTGTGAAATGCTGTTTAAGTACAAGCGAGAGACTGTGCTGCAACTTGTGAGCCAGGAGAGGGCGCAGCAGAGCTATGTTGCAGCAGTCCCCCATACAATATTTAAACTGTACTTTTATGCCCATTTCCTAGCTGCACACATGATGAAAGGAATAGGAGTGAAAACACATCACATTTCGATGGTGTCTAGGCCAGTCCTTTAAGAGAGAGAGAGAGAGAGAGAGAGAGAGAGAGAGAGAGAGAGAGAGAGAGAGAGAGAGAGAGAGAGAGAGAGAGAGAGAGAGAGAGAGAGAGAGAGAGAGAGAGATGAGACCAACCGATGATGACTGTGTTGTCGTCGGCGATGAGCATCTTGCTGTGGACGTAGATGAGCTCCGTTACCAGGCGCCCCTCTAGCTCAGCGTGAGTCCGCAGGCCGGCGAATGAGATGTAGTTCATCCACTGGTCCTCCACTGGCAGGGGAAGGGAGGGTGAAACGTAGGAAAATATTAGCACTTTTACTATAAACTTAATATAATATTAGCCATCAAAACATTTAAAGGTGCAGTCAGCAATTCTGGAGAGCTCTTGCTGTCTACAATCGGCTACCTGTACGTATACTGTTTGGTGTGGGCTGAAAAAAAATCTGGTGGTGGTAATACACAGCCTATAGGCTTTGTAAACTGGTATGTAGGCTGGGTATTAACACTGGATTTGTTTTCAGCGCACAAGCAGTACAGACAGTTGGCGGATAGTGAGGAGATATTCCCCGATTTGAAAAAAAAACATTTTCCTGAATTGCTGACTCCACCTTTAATGCTAGAGTTTATTCTTGAACTTACTCTCTTTGTTGAGCTGGGAGATGATGGAATGCTCTCCTCTGTTCATGGTTCTGAGGCAGGAGGTGCAGGAGATTAAAACTCATCCAAAAGTATATACATTTTATATTGTCAAAAGTACACCATAGACTTGAATCAACTCCTAATTCAAACAGTACGATGAAATTAATTCTAACGCACTTCCCACATGTGCTTTCTCATTTCCCTTCACTCTTCCTCTTTCCATATATTCCTCTGACTTCTGAGAGTGTTGTGTGGTTCACCTGTAGTTGAAGTGCATGACAGCTTGGAGGGCGTTCCCTCCGCCCGTGGTTATGTCACCCTCAAAGCCCGGGAGCAGAGGGGTGATCACATACACTCGGTACTTCTTACCCTCCCTGCAAAACAAAAACATCAGTCAGTTATAAAGATGTTAACTAGAATGATCACGCTGTCAGAGGCAGATTTAGATGGGAAAAGGCTCATCTTACAGCCACAAAATGTACATAACATGTCCTTCCCTCAATCACAAGCATTGCTAAAAGAAGCAGATGGTTTAAAATGAAAAAGGGAAGTACTTGTGTGCTCTGATGATCCTTTCGATGATGGCGTCTCCGATCTTGTTGTAGACGGTCCGGTTGTCTGCGCAACTGATGAAAAACTGGTTCTGGTGGGACAGGAGAGGAATGGACTTGAGATAACAGAATGGCAGACAGAGTGGGGAAGCATTCAATAATTCAAAAGATTTCTGTCGATTCAATATTCACAGCATCTATCTGATTTCCTATCCTGTTTTACCTCTATGTAGATGTAGTGTTTGCTCTTGGCGATGACCTGGATGTAGGCATTATGGATGGACTCCTCGTGGTACTTGATGCCCGCCGACCAATCGGCTGCCGACCGCAGCACCTTGTACAACCAGACAAAGGATTATTAGACAGTAGCAATAATATTAATAAAAAAAGAGAGCTGTTTCTTGGACCTATTTCAGTTCAGACAGTTGTAACAATATGGATATGGATGGCTGGTTTTCTCCAATATAGTGAATATATAGTAAGAGCTACACATAGAATTGACAACGGTTTCGGGCCAAGTATTGTGGCCTTTGGATTATAGGAAGTTTTACTGTTGTGCGACTTAAATGTCTGGTTAAATGTAACTATATTGTAAAAAATTATATTAGAAAATAAAAATGTGTTAAGTCGTCATGACACTAGACATAATCAAACATGGATTTTATAAAAATGTGTATATTGCAGTTATGTATTCATGACTAATTATTCTAAAAAGAGTAATAAATAATGGCTGGTAATTTATTTCTGCAAACACATGAACACATCTAAAATAACAGCACAATTTCCTGGACAAATTTCCCAAATTTGTGTGAATTAGAAGTGGGTGTTACATTAGATATAAAGGGAGAAGCTGGACATTTTCAAAGAGGTGTCATTTGATACATTTGCACACAGTTTGATTGACACACAAACATTCGTTTAACCATATATAGAAAAAAGCTTGCAGTTGAGACTGGATCTTCATTGACTTCTTATTTTATTCGAGCATGGCGCTAAAAGGCAGTGCTAGAAAAAAAGCCTGAGTGTCCATTGCAAGTGCAAACCTTTGTAGTTACATAACATTTTGGCCTATGGGGTGTTTTTTTTTTAACGTTCATTCTCCTTTATCGTTTCCCAGGAGATCTTGAAGAGACTGTAAAGTGAAAAGCTGTGTGGGAGGGACGGGTAGGAGATTTATACTGAGTGTGTTCTACTTGTCTTTTCTCTGGGCTTTTCAAACAGTTAGGTTGGGTGAATGGTAGTTTGTTTTCGTCTTCCTTTCTCATTTTGTGTACTTACTAAGAAATAAAAGACTACATTTCCCAACAGTTTGCGTCGTTTCTATGAGCACAATAAAGTAAAAATGGTATACCGTTTGTGTGCGTTCAGTTCAGTTACCTGCACTCTGGCATTGTGACAGTCGGGGACGGTGTATCTCTGCTCGTTGGCGCTGGAGTGAGACTTGGGCAGCAGGAAGGGATAGGACAGAGAGCGATACTTTGGCTTCATGATCTGTCGAGGGGAGACAGAGGGAGAGTTTGGGCAGAGAGAAGGTAAACACACACACAGAGAGTCTAGGGAGGAATGGAAAAGAGCAAGAACTGCAGAACAGGGAGGGGAAAACAAGCTGATGCCATGGAAAGCATGAGTGTGAGGATTTAAGTGTTTTTTGTTCCACTCTTCCAGCCAAACATTACATAAAACCTTGCCAGTTAAGTGTTTAATGTACAATTTTTTTTATACCAACAACCCAAATTGAATACTGAATTGCTACTTACGTGGTACTACTTACTCTGATTACAACTAGGAATTGGCATCAGAAATAGTCAAATCACCCAATCAAATGTATGAGCTATGAGTATGAAAATGTGGTAAACTTCTGTCCATTTAGAACCTCTTCTCATAAAATCCTAGGAAAAGAGTTCAGCCTCTAGTTTTAATCCTGCTCTAAATCTTTGCGTGTGTGTCTTGTTCATATGCCCAGCGTGTGTGTGTGTATGTGTGTGTGTGTGTGTGTGTGTGTGTGTGTGTGTGTGTGTGTGTGATCATTCACTTCACCTTTCAGCTCCATAAAGCAGCAGTGAGTGTATGTGTCCATTACCTTAGTGAAGTTCCAGCGCTGAATAAAGTGTCTGGCCACATCCCTGGCGCCTCTGCCGTGAACCACTGAGGCGATGTCGTGCCAAGGCATTCTGGGAGTTGTGTACCTGTCGATGAAGTCTGCACAACATGAAAGCAACACAGTGAAGATAGCACAGAGAGAGGCAGAGAGGATGGGAGAGAGCAGCAGAGCGGGGTCAGAGAGTTTGGAGAGAGAAAAAAAGGTGGAAAAAATAAGTATTTTTATGGTACTTGTTTGCACTCCATATTAATTTTTCCAGATGATGAATTTGTTTCCATTATAAAAAAAATCATGAGACTATGCTGAGCTGACTTTTCATGTTAAGACCTAAGAAAGTATGCGAGCATGTGTGTGAGAGTGTGTGTGTTTGTAACTGACCATCAAAGGGTTTCTCCAGCTGGATCCAGTCCTTGTAGACAAAGTTGCAGTAGTCCTTTCCATGCCAGAAGCGTGTGTTGCCCTGTAACTCTCCGACTCCAGTCTTTAGGCTTTGCACTGAACCGCTCCCTACACGCATGCACGCACGCACACACACACACACACACACACACACACAGAATGGAAATATCATGGTAAGTTAACTGCATTAAGTTTAGTATATATGCCTCATTCACCCAGTTCCTATTCCAACATTCAGAATCTCTCAGTCACATATTCCCCTCTGGTTCTTCTCACATACACACACCTGTGCTGTCCACACTGCTCACACTGTCAGCATGCTGCAGAGTGTGTTTCTGCAGGTGTCTGTACAGACTGAAGCGAGCCCTCCTGTTGCGGCCAATCCCCTTCAGTTTGGGCAGGTCCACGGGCTCGGTGGGGGGGGTCCCTCGCCCGTTGCTCTTGGAGACCTCGTCCACAGAAGACACTCCTTTACTGGATGCTGGAGTGTTGGTGGAGCCAGCCTGAGCCTGCTAACATGGAAACACCATGAGACTCATTTACTAGTTGAATAGTTACAGCGAGTTAAAATGAACGCTGTGTCTAATACAAGGGCGCACAATAAATCCTAGCTTAATGAAGCTGATAATCTTACGTTCTTTTAATTGTTCTTTTTATAGACATGTTTCATGATGATTTTAATTGCACCTACATGGCATTTTGATATCAAGAAGCAGATGTAAAAAATGTGTCAGACAAGCATTTTTAATTAAGTGTGTGTGTGTGTGTGTGTGTGTGTGTGTGTGTGTGTGTGCGTGTGTGTGTGTGCGTGTGTGTGTGTGTGTGTGTGTGTGTGACTGACCTGCTCCAGAGCCACTGAACGCGTCACACTGCCGACATCAGTCAGCCGGTGTTCCTTGTCGTCCCAGCGACCATACGCCAGGTCGATCCCGCCCACAAAGGCCACCGATTGGTCGATGACCACGATCTTCTCGTGATGCGCCCACAGGTAGACGGAGGAGGAGACGTGGTCCGGATGACGCATTACCTGTTTTACAATGTAAAAATACAGCACATATGAATTTACATAGAAAGTGCAAGGTCGTCATAATCATCATCAGCCTTCAATACCCATAATCCTTTACTCACCTTGATGTTCGGGTGCAGGTGAGAGAGGGTCCTCTTGCTGTAACCTGAGTTGATGCCCAGGGCCAGCTCCACCTCCTTATACAACATCACAAAGATGCGCACTCCCTGTTGCTGTAGGAAAAAGAATATTTAGAAAAAACTCATTCTTGACATTTAATACATGTGTCCGTCCACATATTACTCGGGTTTCACCACAGTTATTTCCCAAGAGGAATCCAAGACGGTTGTGTGATGGAGGAAAAATACGGCAATGTAGTAAAAGACGCTAGTGGCATGCTACTTCCCCAAAATGATCTGTAGGAATTCACATTATAAAGATTTACATGAGCCTAAGAAAAGGTTTCTAATTATATTCAGCTAATAGATGGATATACTTGGGTAATGTACATTCACACCTACGGTATATGTCCCATATTATGAAGCATGCTCAATATAATGGTAAGCAGTACAAAATTATACAGTTCTTATACTTTGCAAATTAATCTATATTCTGATCTAAATAAGATTTTCAGACTGTTGAACCAGAGCCACATGGAAGGAGTGGAAGAATTGTGTTTTTTAAGAAGAATACAGAGGTTATAGTGCTCAATCATACTGTTGGAAATGTCTCTCCCATGATGTAAAAAGCAATGTCTACTTACTGCTTTGCGTTTCAGTGTACAGTCCAGCCTCCACCTGTTTCCCTCCACGACAGGTCTCTTCAAGAAGATCTCTGGACTGAGCCTGGTGGTAAAAAAATTAAAAATTAAAAAAGTGAATGCATCGCCATTATTTAAAAAAAAAAAAAAACATTTTAAAGATGGAGAAATGAATGTTTGGATTCACCTTTTAAATCTACCAACAGTTTTCACACACTGTACATATGACTGACAGGACACAGTGATGTATTCCCATGAGTCACTCACATTGGAAACCCCGAGCTTACATGTCTACAATGCCATTGGCTCCCGTTACACAGGCTGACACCTCATTGGTTAAGAACATAAACCCAGTGATTACTGCTTTGGAACCCAGGGATTTCAGCCACGTCAAACAGCTGCACATTTGCCTCTAAAGGGACTGTAAACTATTTACAGTGTTTATACACAAACACAGTGTTTATTTCCCATTATAAATCTCCATACCAAGCAACATTAAGATATCTGAAAGAGAGGAAAGTGATAGGATTGAACTTCAGATAACGTGAAGTACGTGAGTAGACATGTGAGTTGCTTCTTTGTTTTCAAAAGAAATGTAATGTTTCCTCATCTTAATTACACATGCCTAAAAAAAATGGCGCACACATAGAACCATAAGCAGGCAGACAGACAAGGTACAGGGTGACACATCTACACATTCAGTTCTCCTTCAGGCCCCATGAACAGTTCTTATGTTACGAACATGGTTTCCGACTGGTAAATAGAAAGACAATACATTTAGAAGAGACAAAGATAGACAAAGTGGGTGTTGCAGAAATGTAAACTAACACTATGCGGACACTGTATCTTTCTGTCAGGGCATTTCTATTCTGGGTGCATGGATGAAGCTGTAATTAGAGCCATTTACCATTGTATCGCCTGACTGAGAGCCAGGACTTGTGGGTAATACATAATGTCATGTGTGACAGCATGCAGACAGTCAGTGTCAGCTTTCTTAGCCCCTTTTTATGGCAGCGAAGATTTGAAATTTGAATACTAAAGAGGATTGACCTGGTACAATGAGTGAGTTCCCTGTTATGTTTGTTACGTGTGCACGAACAAGGACGCACATGTAAGCACAGGTGATGTCATCAAACTGGCCGGCCAATGGTTTCACTCTATTCCATTGACCAAAAGTCGCAACAATGAAGAGTGCTGGCATGTAAATATGGATGGGCTCAAACATAATGCAGTTTGGTGATTAATACTGACTTTTAGGCTTTCCAGTATCACAAAGCAGGCTCACTTTAAGGCAGGTTAGCTCACCGTGGTAACCTATGCTGCGCGGCTAACCTTATCTTCAGTTCAGAAGATCAGATCAAAAACGTGTCGACAGAGCAACTGCTAACCAATCAGATGTGACCAGTAAGGCATTTATATTAAAGAAAAGTCATAAAAAGCATTATAAATATTTAGATGGATCAGTAGACGTCATACTTAGATGGTTCATCACGTGAAAAAATAAATCAAATCTTCCATGTTTAATCCCTTCATGAGCATTCACTTGATCTATGTCACACATTCAATCCTGACAACTCAAAAGAGATCCAAACTAGGTTATAGGTGTTTTGCAATACAGGCCCCTATTGAGTAATACAAATAGTTGTTTTATTTTTCTGCTGTTTTGATTCTCTACAATGATTGCGTAAGGTCTGGAGATGGGCCAGCTGTTCACTTCTGAGTTGACAG
Organism: Hyperoplus immaculatus; assembly: GCA_949357725.1. Classification (NCBI taxonomy): domain Eukaryota; kingdom Metazoa; phylum Chordata; class Actinopteri; order Uranoscopiformes; family Ammodytidae; genus Hyperoplus; species Hyperoplus immaculatus. The sequence goes on along the minus strand of OX442363.1, from coordinate 23,142,840 downwards.
CAGACACACCCTCGATCAGAAACCTTTTGACATTGTTTCACATTTACCCACAAAAGGAAAGACTGAAACTCACCACCAGTCGGTGATGAAGATCTCCTCTTTGGCCTCCTCCAAAGCATCGGCCACATCCTCCATGTAATTCTTTCCATTCACGTACCTGTGGAAAAATATTGCATTAACAGAGATTAAACACATGCTTCAGTGTTCTCAAAGTGGGAAAAAGAATCGCACATGTACGTATGTTCACTTTTCCCCAATTTCTGTATGCCTCAGGCGACATCCATAGCTGTGTGTCATCTTGACATAAGTGTTTTTTTAACTCCGTATTTCTTTCCATAACCTCACAAGACCACAGCTGTCCTCCTCCCCCACCCCCATTGTTGGAGATGAGAGTTAAGAATTTAATTGCCAACGACTGGCCCTGTATTTGATGCGATATACAGTATGATATGATAAACAAACAAACTTGAACTTTTCCTCTTAGAAACCTACAGTACTTTTGTATTTTTAATTCTCCTTGTAATTGCATTTAGTCTTTCTGTTGACACCTCAACATCAGTAACAGCTCCCCCAGTGGTGCATTCTCAGTGTACAGTTGGTTACCATTTGGCCCGGACGTTTTCCTGCTCCTGTGCGAATGATCCGAAGCGGTGATCTCGTAGGAAGGCCTTCCCGTTGTCCCTGACGAAGCTCTCGATGCTCTGACCCCACCAGCGCGCGTGTCTGTAGCTGCTGCACTTAAACACCAGAGTCCTGAGGGGAGAATATACACAGACACAATGGAATAGATATATTGTTCTACTGTGGTATATTAACCATAATCGCACGCATACATAAACAAGTAGTCATTTGATTAGCTATGGTCTGAATCACATTAGGATAACGCTTTATATTAAGGTCCTTGTAATAAGCATCATTTAATACGTAATCAGACCCTTAATAGATGCTTATTAACATGCATCGGTGTAAATAAGACTATATATAAGGGTAATAATATCATAATAAAAATATTTATTGTGAGATTATAAGACTTTTATAAGCACTTATGAGAAACTTCTTGACTACTTATTGATTGCGTATTAACATTAATAAAAGTCTTATGAGTTTCTTATAGTTGTAAAAGAAAAGCAAGAAGAAAAGCATTACAAACCCATTTATTGAGTCTTACCAATGTACCCAGATATAGCGCTATACAAGTCCATTTACCATTATGTCATTGTTGAACCTTGACTTATGAAGGTAAAAACTGCTTTATTATTCATTTATTTGCAGCATTAAACAATGAAGCAGTGGTTTTTTTTTGAGCCCACTTATGATTTTTTTTTATTAATTTTTTTAGAGCATCGCAGGTTGGACAGCCAAAATGATTGATTAAGGGTAAACACCTGGTCTTTTAGCGTAGCAGATTCAGCAAACTTGAACGAAATGTAATGCATTTTCGGAAAAATTACTTTTTCTTACTATTCCTACATTTGCTAGAGTGCACTCCACCAGCTACACTTTAAACAGCTAATGGAGTACAATAGCTGTAGGGCCACTTCTCAGGAGATTGTAATGCGTCTCTTGAAAGCGGTTTTTGCTTGGAAATCACTGTGTAGGAAATCAATGTGGAAAAACTGGATCTCACCCCAATATAACCCTTTGAAAGACATTATAAAATGGTAACAACTTCACTGAACAGTAAAAAGGAGGATTTTCTTTTGTGTTACTGGTGCTGAAAGAACACAGGTCTCCGAATTGGGCGTCTGAAACATTCGCACACGCACAAGCACGCACACACACATAAATCTAACCTGGAGAGGCTGTCAATCCGGACTCCGTGTTTGGTCTCTGTGTCTTTGGAGTCCATCTTGATGCTGAAGTCCTTATCCAGCAGCATGACAAAAGAGATGGCGCCTGAGTCTGGCTTAATGTACAGCAGGCAGGAGTCCTTCACCACCAGCCAGCTACACAACACACACACACACACACACACACACACACACAACACACACACACACACACACACACACACACACACACACACACACACACACACACACACAGGATATTATCATCATAATCATGGATTTATAATGTGTGAATGTGTACTGTCAAAAAACAATGTATGAATAAAATCAACATGTGAAATGAATGTGGGTGGATGGGCTGAACGTTTCAAACACATGTATTTAAAAAAAATAGAGTTAGAAAAATTACAATAAAAACCCTCACATAATAATTTTTTATTTGGCTCGGAGAAAGAGAAAGAAGAATTAAAGAGACAAACAGATAAAGATGCAGGGAAGCGTGTGTCAATGCAGCTGGACTGAAGATCAGGAGATTCTGTTTCTGATTACCAAAAATAAAATAAAAATCATGAATAAACATGACAGCCTAAACCATCACTTATTTAACTGTTAAATTATGTTTAATATATGAGCTGTGACTGTGTTTGAACACCTACGCTCAGGCTGCCTCCTCTGCCAGAAATTTGTACATAGCATTCATCACACCTACATTTTAAGATTTTGCCAGTTAAAAAAAAATGCTATTGCATCGCTTTAACCATCTTTAATTACCACAAGACACTTAAGACACCCACATTTAAACTTTAGTAGAATACTCAAAATGGCAAGAGTGTTGCTATAAAGTAGTAGTTAAGTTAAGTTGTTTTTACAAGAAAAAATTCTGAAACGCAATGAGAGGGAGAATAAAAGACACACAAACAAAAAGATTGAAAGACATGAGGGAGGACAAAGAGAGACACACAAGGACAGAGGTAACCACACACACACACACACACACACACACACACACACACACACACCGTTTGGACCAGCGGTAGCACGCCTGGCTGTGACCACAGCAGTTCATGCCAGGGATACGATGTCCGCCTGAGCGCTTGTAGATCATCCCTTCCCTTGAAGAGATAGAATAGAAATAGTTCAAATATATATTCTGCCTTTCAAGGACAGTGAAAATGCCAGCTCACAAGCTTCACTCTGCTGTTGAGCGCTAGAACACCTGACACAACAATAATAGAACTTGATTTGGGAATAAAAAAGGGATTAAAAGAAGAGAAAATGCTCACAGTCCTTTGGGTCCCAAGTCATGAATGAAAGACAGCTGGCTGATGTCAATGAACTCCATCTGAGAATAGACAGGAAGAGAGAGACAACAAGAGGCTTCACAAACTGTCTGTTGTATAGACGGAACGGAACCAAGGACATGGGTGAATACTGTACATGTCGACATGTGACTCCGGCATTCATGTTATTTACCTGGGGTCAATGCGCTTTGTGAAAGATGTTATCAAACCTTGACATGGCATAACATAAAGGTGAAGTACATAAATGTTTTGTACTGTAAAAATAGTCCATATTTTTTGGCCCTAACATAAAATGATCTTGTGTTAGACACGCTTGCAACACTTGTTCTTTTAGGTAGGTATAGACATTTTTTAAATAAACAAGGACTTTTTCCAAAAATTTGAAATGGGCGAAAAACTATTTAAAGAAAACTAAATGTAAGATCGTAAATGTAATGTCACATTCAATTAATATACAGTAAATCAGCCCAGTTTTAAAAAGACCCTTTCCAGTTTAAAATAAATAAAATAAACATTGTATTTCATTTATTGCATTATTATTCGGGGCATTTACCAGAATTTTGGCCTTTTGCTCACAGGAGAAAGTCAAATGAGCAGTAATGACTCCAGTGTGTCGACATAAAGCAGACACAGTGCAATGGGTAAACACAAATCCAGGTTCTGTGTCAACACCATGAGGATAGAGCACAGTCAAATGCTGAGAAACACTGTTAACTATAGTTCCTTTACAGTGCATCATATACATTGGGCTCATATCTAGAGACATTTAACACACACAACATTAGTGTAAACCTGAACCTGGCAGTCAGCCATGGTTTTGAGGTTGTGTTAAAGTAGCACAGCTTGCCGTGCTTAGTTAGCTTGGGTTACTCACTGTATGGTGATATTTGCGGTACATGGCCATCCTCAGCAGCTTGTTCAAATAGTCTTCTAATTGCCTCTGTAAACACACACACACACACACTATTGTTTGGCTACTGTGAGTATTTTAATGATTAAAGTCCATGCATATAAACTAACACCAACATGCCACGGCAAAAAGCAAGTGCCAGGAGAGCTCCTTTGCCATCAAGTTAAAAGGTGCTACGAGGAACTTTTAAATATTTCTGAAACAGTCTTATTTTTCCTCCGATGATCATAAATTACACGTACTGTAACAGCAAACGAGACCATCACTGCAAAGAATGCTATTTTTATGTAGTGTTTCTTAATGCCTTAATGTCATGGGTACGCTAACCCAGGAACTACAGCTGCCGTAGTAAAAACACTACCGCTTTTTGTCCAAAGGGGGTGCAAGAATTAAGACATACTGAAAGTTCCTCGGAGCACCTTTAAAACTGGGGTATGTGATTTCTGATTGGTCAAAGTTAACATGAGCTGTACACTTTGACCAATCAGAGTGAGGCTCCGATTCTCTGTTCTTATTGGCTTTTGGGACTGTCCATTCACTTTGGCACGACTTTGTTGGTGTAGAGCGTGTCAGGGAGGGACCATAGGGGAGGGACCAAAGAGAACAAGTGGAGCGTTTGAGGTATTTGGATTCAAATCTCTATCCCAACTGCCATTTTCTCCACCCCAGCTTTAAGAAAAGACAAGATTTACTTTTTTTTCCCATAAAAGAAAAAAAAGCCAAAAAACTAAGCTTGAGATAGTGTGGAGACATACCCTCCTGCTGGACACCTGCTCGTCCCGCACCAGATCATCCCCTCCTCCCCTGGGCAGTGAAGGCATCTCCCTCACCTCACTCTTCCTCACTGTCCTCCTCCTCACTGTGTGGCTGAGACAGAGAAATAAAGAAGTTCACAAAAAGTATTTGCTATTTAACAATGCTTTTAGAGAGAGAACATTTCTCAAAATCGCACAGTGTTTTTCCATACTTTGTCCATAAACCTTAAAAGGTGCCCTATGTAACTTTTAGAGAAGTGAACATGTTCTAATGTCTATTCTCATTACTGAATAAAACAAACTTTACCTCACAGGAAAATTGGATCTGTGTAGCACAGTTTGAAGTTAGAAAGCTACCTGAAAAGTTACTTCAAGTTACTTCTGTTGTTGTTTACAGCAGCAGGGCCCACATTCGTGTTTACAAGCATCTTGTAGTCTTACATTTGGTTCCAGTTACTTGGAATAATGTTGTTTTGATTCATGATTATAGAATTATTCAATTCTAAGAGTTACATGTAGAGAAATACATTTGTAAACTAACAAAAGATCTGCAAATGTAAACGATTTACCGTCCCCTGAAACTGCATAGTGCACCTTTAAGGGCAAAGCTTAAAAAACTTTTGGCAGAAAAAAAAATATATATATATATTTTAAGCTACTGCTCCACAATGAAAACACATACTTGCATGTGTACCTTCCTGCAGGTGTTTAGACACAGCACATGTTAAAGCCTGAACAAATGAAGAGATTGACTCACTGGTTCTATTAATCAGGAAAAATGCAAAGTGGCAACATTTATTTGACTAAACACAGACAGAGGGCAAAAGTACATGTTATTCAAATCCAAACGTAACATTCATTCGTTTGTTTTTAAAATGTGTGCCTCACCAGAGAGAGGAAGAGGGAGGGGAAAGAGACAGAAACATAATGCAAGTCAAGAAGAAAAAAGAAAGGGTGAATGAGTAGAGAAAAATATGCAGATGTAGAGGAATCAATAAAGTAGTAAATGAATACTCTCAAAGCTGTCTGTCTGTCTGTCTGTCTGTCTGTCTGCACCGACCTGCGCGACGGCAGTGGTATCCTCATGAAGGTCTTGTAGGTCCTCAGCTCCCTGTGCAGATCCATGAAATGCTTCTCCTTCCTCTTGATCACCCAGGTAAACTCACCATGCTTCAGCTCGATCCGGAACACCGCTGGAAGAGACTACACACACACAATAATACACAACACATTAGGGGACGAAGAGTAGCAGTGAGTGTGTGTGTGTAATTTTAACAGATAGGATGAGCTTAAAGGTGCACTATGGGGTTTTCAAAGGATGTGGATGTGTTTAAATGTTCAGAGGATGCAATTAGTGTTACATGTAATTCTTAGTATTGAATAATTGTATCATCATGAATCAAAACTCAATTATTTTGAGGCACCTGGAATCAAACAAAAGACTAGAATATGTGTGTGAACAAAACTGTGAGCCCTGCTGCTGTTAACAACAACAGTGAAACAAGAACTTTTCAGAAAGCTTGAGAAAATGTTCATTCTCTGACACACCCAAAAGGGACATAGTACACCTTTAATGTGTAGGGGCAAACAAATTAAATAATACAAACGTTTAAAAAAGTATGGAGTGCAAGTTAAAGTAATGAAGTGGTGCCGTGTACAGTATATTGTGTGTGTGTGTGTGTGTGTGTGTGTGTGTGTGTGTGTGTGTGTGTGTGTGTGTGTGTGTGTGTGTGTGTGTGTGTGTGTGTGGCACCTTGTTGACACTCCTGAGGTGTGACACGTTGAAGCGATCCTGTGCGGTGGTGAATCTCTCGACCTCCAGGATGCGTGCTGTGATGGGCACAGTGGGGAGGTAGACCCGGGCATTGGCCTCCTTGAAGCCCACTGTGGAATACACCGCCGAAAACGGGATACGACAGTCGCCTAGCAGAAGGAGGAAGGAGGGGAGGTGGTTAGCAGGTTATTTTTGTTTGTGGATGGATAGATGGATAGATGATAAATGAATGGATGGATAGATGTGGGACGTACGATGTAAGCCCACTTTCACTAAGCCTTACAGGTCTACAACACCTTAATCATCCTACATTTCCCAGAGACCCTGGGTACAAACCTGAGAGCATAGTCAATTACCTATTCCCTTTGGTCTTATATGGCCATCTAAATATTGCTTATGCATGAGGATTCTGGTTGATAGTTTCATGGCAGTTTAACAATCAGCTGAACTGTTTATCACTGGACTAAACCGGCTGCTGGATTGATTGTGTATGCATTTTTTTTTATTTATCTGGGTTTTGTTTGTTCCTGGGAGAGATGTTATGAATGGTGAAATCCCAAAAACAAAACACTTGAGACGGACAGAAAATATGCAAACACACACACCACACACGGACACAAACACAGACACACGGACACACACACACACACACACACACACACCACACACACACACACACACACACACACACAAACACATACCTAAGCTGCTTCCATCGCAGTCTATCTCCTCTCCCTCCCCCATGTCCAGCTCTCTGGTATCGAGGCTCTCCACCAGGTCAGCCATCACGATGCCGTCGTGTGCGTCCGGGCCCGCTGCTGCTGCTGCCTCTTCAGAAACTTCAGAAGTCACCAGGTTGAGGCTACTGGTGGTGGGCGGTGCCTTTCCCAGCATGCTCAGCTGTTAGCCCCCAGAGCAGGGCGAGCCTACAAGAGAGAAGAAGAAGGGAGGGGTGGTGAGATGTCCAAATAAATACATAAACGTCACATGCTGTCACAACTCCAGCCAGTATTTAGTTCGTTTTCTTCTTGGTGCGAAGAAGGCCTACAAAAGGAAGGTTGAGGGCCATCTGACAAAACAACAACCCACGTCAAGTGTGGCAGGGCTTAAAACATATCACAAACTACAACAGCAGCCCCTCAGTGACCATCAGTGCCGACCCCTCGCTGGCAGAGGAATTCAATCATTTATTTGCCCGCTTTGAGGCAACAAGGCCCAACACAGACATGCTGACCCCTCTGTCCACAAGCCAACACACACTCACTATCCAGGAACATCCAGTGAGTCAGTGCACACAAGAAAAGCCACCGGACCTGATGGAGTGCCTGGCGAAGTAATCAAAGCATGTGCTGATCAGCTGGCAGGGGTCTTCACCAAGATCTTCAACCTGTCCCTGACACATGCCACCGTCCCACCATGTCTCAAGTCGGCTACCAAAATCCCTGTCCCCAAAAACTCAACCATCAATAACCTCAGTGACTATAGACCCATTGCACTAACACCAGTGGTTGCAAAATGTTTTGAGAGGCTTATGACTCATCACATAAAAGAATGCCTCCCTCCAACCTTTGACCCCTTCCAATTTGCATACAAAGCAAACCGATCAACTGATGATGCCATCTCCACAGCCCTCCACACAGCACTCACAGCGCGGCCTTTAATACCATCATCCCGGACATCCTTGTGAGCAAGCTGGCTGCCCTGGACTTCCCCCCGCCACCTGTGCCTGGATAAAAGATTTTCTTACAAATCGATCGCAGTCTGTTAAGATTGGCACCCACAGCTCCTCCACCCTTATGCTCAGTACGGGTTCTCCACAAGGCTGTGTGCTGAGCCCACTCCTGTATGCCATCTACACACATGACTGTTCTCCCACCCACCCCACCAACACAATAGTCAAATTCGCGGATGATACGACTGTGGTGGGGCTCATAACCGGAGGAGACAAGTCGGCCTACAGGGATGAGGTGCAGCGGCTGGTGGAGTGGTGTGCTGCAAACAACCTGACCCTTAACACCACAAAAACAAAGGAGGTCATAATGGATTTCAGAAGACACAGAGCTGACCCCGCTCCTCTCCACATAAATGGTGACTGTGTGGAGAGAGTCTCCACCTTTAAGTTCCTGGGAACTCACATCTCTGAGGACATATCCTGGTCAGCTAACACGAAAGCGGTGGTGAAGAAGGCCCAACAACGACTCCACTTTCTGAGGGTACTCAAGAGGAACAGACTGGAGGAGAAGCTGCTGGTGACTTTCTACCGCTCAACCATTGAGAGTGTGCTGGCCTTCTCCATCACTGTGTGGTATGCTGGCTGGCTGCACAGTGGCTGAAAAAGGCTGCAGAGGGTGATAAGATCAGCTGAAAAGACTATTGGTTCTCCTTTGCCCTCCTTGGATAACATCGCCAGCTCTCGATGCCACTCAAGAGCAAAGAAGATCATCCATGACCACCTCCATCCCAGCCACAACCTGCTCAGCCTACTGCCTTCTGGTAGAAGGTACGGAAGAGCAGAACCAACAGACTGGCTCAAGCCTGTTACATACTCCGCGAGAAGAAAGAACAAAGTTCTCGGTGACAGAGCTGCAAGAAGAAAATTACGTCATTTTCTTCTCGCAGCTCTTGTTCAGCTGTTCTCGCAGCTTGTTCTCGACACATCGTCCAGGCCGAACTTTCTTCTCGCAGCTTGTCCGAGAGCTATTGTGTGATTGGTTAAACTTTGTTGCTGCACCTGAACTGTTTTGTGTCTCGCAATTGGGTTCTTGTCTGTCTTTATCCTGAAACCTGACACATGCTGTGGAATACAGGGAAACTTGGGAGTGCATTCTTCTGCATGTCGTTGTGCTTGAAGTGTCCAGCTGTATGACCCTTATGTGTACGTATTCAACTCCCACAAGCAAGGACAGCAATTTGACTGTTTAACCTTCTTCCAGTATTGTGTAATGACTAGCATGACTGGTTGCACTACCTTGGTGTTCTAGTATGAGTCCCATAATAACCAGAAGTATTCAGGCCCTTCAAAAAGAAACGCACACGCACACGCACACACACACGCACACACACACACTTCAGTCACAACAGAAACAGGTTTAAAGGTCACACGTTGTCACAGCTGTAGACACAGCACAGCACTAGGATGAAGATATTTACAAATGAACAGCTCGTTGCTGAAGGTCAACTAATCTGATGACAGAAATTAAACAGTGAACACGTCTTGCCTATTTGCAATCATCACTCTCTGTATTGAGCCCTATCCGTATACAAAGTAAACAAGAAAAACTACAGCTAGACTTTTTATGAGACAGTTTAGTCACCAGCTGATAGTATATAAATATACAGTAGTTGGGTGATGAATTAAAGGGAAAAAATAAAATAAAATGTGGCCTCATGAAAAACTGCATGTATTTTAAATAAAGAAGTCAGAAACTATAAACAACATTCTCCGGAAAAAAAATCCATTATTTGGTGTTTTGATGATAATGGTAGAGAACACTGTAACACTGTGTAACTGGATGGATATCCTTTTACTGCATAAGGAATGGCATATATACGCATCATATCACTTTAATTCTCATGAAACAATTTATGACCATACTTTCCTAAGACGGCAAAGTCTACTCCAAGGTGCTGGAAAGGAGGGTTCGGCCGATAGTCGAACCTCAGATTGAAGAGGAACAATGCGGATTCCGTCCTGGCCGTGGAACAACGGACCAGCTCTTCACTCTCGCAAGGATCCTAGAGGGAGCTTGGGAGTTTGCTCATCCAGTCTACATGTGTTTTGTAGATCTGGAGAAGGCTTATGACCGGGTTCCCCGGGAGATACTGTGGGGGGTGCTGCGGGAGTATGGGGTGAGGGTGTCTCTTCTGAGGGCCATCCAATCTCTGTACACTCAAAGCGAGAGCTGTGTACGGGTTCTCGGTAGTAAGTCAGACCCGTTTCCGGTGGGGGTTGGCCTCCGCCAGGGCTGCGCTTTATCACCAATCCTGTTTGTGATATTCATGGACAGGATATCAAGGCGTAGTCGTGGTGGGGAGGGGTTGCAGTTTGGTGGGCTGAAGATCTCATCTCTGCTGTTTGCGGATGATGTGGTTCTGATGGCATCATCGGCCTGTGACCTTCAGCTCTCATTGGATCGGTTTGCAGCCGAGTGTGAAGCGGTTGGGATGAGGATCAGTACCTCTAAATCTGAGGCCATGGTGCTCAGCAGGAAACCGATGGATTGTCTACTACAGGTAGGGAATGAGTCCTTACCCCAAGTGAAGGAGTTCAAGTACCTCGGGGTCTTGTTTGCGAGTGAGGGAACAATGGAGCGTGAGATTGGCCGTAGAATCGGAGCAGCAGGGGCGGTTTTGCACTCGCTTTACCGCACTGTTGTGACGAAAAGAGAGCTGAGTCGTAAGGCAAAGCTTTCGATCTACCGGGCGATCTTTGTTCCTACCCTCACCTATGGTCATGAAGGCTGGGTAATGACCGAAAGAACGAGATCGCGGGTACAAGCGGCCGAAATGGGCTTTCTCAGGAGAGTGGCTGGCGTCTCCCTTAGAGATAGGGTGAGAAGCTCAGTCATTCTTGAGGAACTCGGGGCAGAGCCGCTACTCCTTTGCGTTGAAAGGAGCCAGTTGAGGTGGTTCGGGCATCTGGTAAGGATGCCCCCAGGGCGCCTCCCTAGGGAGGTGTTCCAGGAGCGTCCAGCTGGAAGGAGGCCTCGGGGAAGACCCAGGACTAGGTGGAGAGATTATATCTCCACACTGGCCTGGGAACGCCTCGGGATCCCCCAGTCAGAGCTGGTTGATGTGGCCCGGGAAAGAGAAGTTTGGGGTTCCCTGCTCAAGCTGCTGCCCCCGCGACCCGATTTCGGATAAGCGGTTGATGATGATGATGATGATGATGACTTTCCTAAGACGGCTATACTGTATACATGTACTTTGTTTTCTTTTAGTTGCACCTATGACCGAATCAAAACATCTTCAGTAGTTTAGTGAGTCAGTGAATGACTTCGTGCTGCCTAAGCATAATGAAGTCATGCCAATCTATCCATCTGCCTGCCACACCCACTCCATTCCGTAGAACCCAAAATATGTGTTGATATATTTTCCTTGGAGATTATTGCTGTATGAAACACCAACACCAATCACACATCCCTAAAGGTTTGCCTAATCCAGTTAACTAACTGCAGGACCCGAATGCAAATGTTCCATGACTGACACACACAATGAGTGACATAAAAAAAATAGATATCCACTGATATAGCTGTGACGGGAGAATTATTTTTTGTGATGTTTTACTTAGACATCTGTGAATTGTATAATGCTCACTGAAGAAGTTAATGTTCAAACCTTCTGCTAAAGTTAAGTACCATTTACGAGGGGGGCAATAAAGGATGTTTAAGGAAGACAGCTCCTTAAGAGTTCATTATGAGTTTAATTGTTCTATGACCTAACATATGTAAAAACGTTTTCTATAATGTGTTTACCAACTGAGTGTATTTGTGTTAACACTTCAACTGATTCAACAGATGTAAACACATTTAACTGCATATAAGGCTGCATGTCTGAAGTGATGTTTGTCATTCCTCTTATCCTCATTCATGGGAAGAGTGGTCTGACCCTTTTCAGCTGAATCAAATTTTGATTTCTGTTTGTTTTCTATCTACTTGGAATAAATCCGTAAATGTTTGAGAAGTTTCAGTTCATTTATTCCCACAAGGTTTAACTGATTTAAAAACTTCCCCCGACAATAGCCTCCTCCCATATCCAAATCATGTAATCGCAGGTTTGTATGAGTAGTGCGGTGTCATGAGTTTTATGACCGTACTCACATATGAACAATTCTGTTACTTATTTATTGAAGATACTAAGAAAAAATTTTCTCCATCGATGCTGCTCACTATCATTAAGGTAAATTGATTTTGACGTCAATGGACAAACAGACAGGTCTTTGAATCAGTCTTATAGGTTGGGTGCCATTTTAATAATCCTGTACCAATATTAAAGCCCGGTATCAATATCACAAAAATAAAATACAATAAATACAAATTGTTAAGAAAAGGACACAAAATACATTTAATATATTTTATATTTATTGTGCAAATGACACAAAAGCTAAAACCTGCAGCAGTTGTAGGCTGTACCCATAGTTTGAAATTCATCTGGTACAGCATTGTTGTGTCAATGTTTTTGCCACATACAAATCCAGTATGATTTAGGATCTGAATCATAGTTTAAAATAAAGAATAAAAATGTCATCATGAATGAATAGTACATACATAGTAGTAATAGTACACTGTGAAAGTTCCCAGAAAAAGGGGAAGTGTTGCTGGAAACCTGTATTATTAAATAATAATTTTTTTTCATCCCAGGTTGACTGAGAAATAATACACAGCTGCAGCGCGCACACACACACACACACACACACACACACACACACACACACACACACACACACACACACACACACACACACACAATTCTGCACAGTGTGTTAATTTACTGACAGCTTCACCAGTGCAGCTGTGAGCGTTTTGCTGTTTAGCAATAATAAGGCAAGATGTTACAATATATCTAATCCACTCCTCCACCTGGACCTACCCCACTCATTGGTTCACATTCTCTGCTTTCTCCAAACCTTAACCGCATTTCTTTCTTCCGTTTTCTCAATACAATGTAGTAAAGCTTGTAGGCAAATATTTGCAGCACCTACACACTTTTACACACAGCACTGTTTAGTTTGAGCAAAGGGTTATGGAGAGAGAGAGGCTGACATCAGTTCTCTCTCTTAGTTTCAATATTAAACCTCACAATACACATCACTCAGAACACCGGTTCACTTAAATGAAAAAAGAAACACTTATTGAGATGCCAAACACCTGTTAAACCGGTTATAATTATTATGCTTCCCATTCCCATAGGCTTTCGACACTGATGCTCCAACTTTATTTTAGCCCAAAGAACAGTCATCTGTGTAGTCCTGCATTACTAATACAGGATACAGGCAGGGTGTGGACTGTGGAGAATAAAAGTGAGGCAGTTACAGTTGCTGGCTACATACTCTTTTTTTTTCATTTGCTTTTTTAAGTGGTCCGCCTTTAAATTGCAGGACACTGTCAAGAAAAAGAAAAATAACACTCACAAAGGAAGACTCACGCGAATTAACATCAAGCGGTATGCTTAGTCATCCTAAACTAGCCCATACACATGTGGCCCATTGACAAACATGGGTAGTGTAGATGAACTGGAAAAGAATAGAGGGAAGGAAGAGGGACGGAAAAGGTGAGCAAGAGAACAGCAGGACATCCCAGTTTACAGCTATCCACAATGTCTGCTTTAACATTGAAATATGAGCACCATGTCATTATAAAACAGTCCCTGAAAATAAATGCCCCTTTGGGACAAGAGAGGCAGGGATTTAGTGGAAATGTGAACTGCACAGCTATGAGATGGAGCAATCAAAAGTGTAGTGATGGCTCACAATAAGTCACAAGTGGAACCATTAAGTCACCATCACCAATGTGAGGAAAGGCAGTGTCGTTTTTCCCCTCTCGATTGTGGGTCAACAGGGTGGAGCAACAATATGATATAAATGTAATTAAGTCAGTTTCTCTTTTACCGTTATGGTGCAACTCTCAACTTTCTCACACTCTCACACTGACATTTACCTTCAAAGCATTCCAACGGACTAGATTCATTTCCCAGCATTAGTAGCCTGTAACGCCTACATAAATGTAACATTACTCATATCTATCCAGGTTATCCATTACACTGAACCTACTCTATATAAGAATAAACCAAGAAGAATACACCATGCTCCAGTAAGAAACAGGTACATTGCACTTCTTTCGGTGTTTGCAGCTAACACATAGCTAACACATATCACTAACACTTGCAGGTAACACATGAGCACATACTCCGGCAGATAATAGCTTGACTAACTAACTTTGACAATACACCGAACATGATCCAACACGCTCACACAACCAGAGGAGTCACCAATCGCCTACAGTGACAGTGAATGTCAATGTGTTTCCTGTTGTCCCTGTGAATTCCTTTCTTCATTCGACCTGTCATTTTCTCACATAGTTTTTTTTATCTTGAATAAGGATGCTAACATAAGAATGTAATAATAATGTATTATTTTAAAAAGCATTGTACAATTAAATAAAAATTTTATTGTCAAACGTGCTGTATAAATGCTATAGAAAAGGTAGTTATTTAGAGTATTTATAAAAGTTGTGTCTTCACATTCCTAAGCAGAGTATGTTTGTCCATGGCTGAGTCAGCATTGGGCTCCAAGGATCCTTCTTTGGCACATTCTGTACAGAAGGACAACCTTTAAGGACCAGTGAAACTGTGGGAATAGTTATGTGACTTGACTATTCACTCAATACAACAAGAATAGAGTATATTCTGCCCAATGAGCTTTCATGAAATTCAAACACCTGAATGAACCATAACATTGTATTACATCATAATGATAACAGGATCTTTTTGCTGGATGATTTTTTGTATCATAGTTAAAGGAAAAAGACAGATTATGTAATTGTGAAGCATTCTTAATGATTAATATGGATTGGTACAGGAAGAGGAATCCTCAATGTTATTCAATTGATAGGGGGACCAATGGTTAAACTGTTATGTTGAGATTCCAGAAGAAGTATTTATGACAGTGCAGTTATCTCCCTGGCCTAAGAATACCCATGACCCCCCGGGGACAGGCTTGACCCACGCAGAGGTTAACTGCAGAGGGACCTGAAAGACTGCATTGGGTTTGAGTGTCCTCTATGTGGACTCTTATGTCAAATACACGCATGAACATACAAGCACAAAAGATCCAGCTCATGGTAACTGTGTCTGGTGCATGCAGATTGGTTGGAGAGCAGAGGGAGACGATGAGAATGCAATTCAACTCAAAACTTTGCATGTGTTATCTCTCTACTCCATTCTAATGGAACACTGCCTGCTTCCTGCTTCCTGCTCTGTTGTCATGGCGATCGTTTTTGACAGCCAGCAAAGCGGCCTGTATATTATGAATATAAACAGATGCAGCCAAAAGCGTCCGCGGCCGCCTCTCCCTTCATTTGCAAGCAAGCATCCCCCTTAATGTCAATTTAGTTAGGAGTCAACACATTGTGAAATCAGAGATGAAGAAATTAAAGAATGTTGAGTGGGAGAAAGAACTGTGGAGGCTCGGTAGAGTGTGGTAGAGAGGCAGAGGGAAAGGGAATAAGATATCATTACAAGCAAAGTCAATCTTTTGAACGTGCATTGAATTTAGTCGTGCACCCTGCACCGGAGAGCCATTTAAAACCATGTTGTCATACTTTTCACACAGGGACCAACTTTCAGAAATGATTAGGCTATAAGATGCAAATCCATTACCGTGGGTTTAATTTTTCACTCAAATTCACAGTAAAGGTTTTGGCATAACAGTATGTCCTATTGGAGAAATTTCAAAACACACAAAACTTCCTTGTTAGATTCCTAACATTCATTAACTTTTTCTATTGATGTATTGGAAAGCAAGACACCTGTGACTCTTCTTAGCATTGACTCATTAACTAGCTGCAGACTTGATAGATTGTTAGAAAGACTTGAGGTTTTAAGGAGGACTCATCAACCTGGCAACTAGAAAGTTTTCGACTAGAAAGCTTGCAACATATCTATAAAGCATAATGATTTATTAATGTGGTCATTACTTACAACTCAAAACGGTGGTACTGAAAGTTTAACAATATTTACAGCAGCTTAATCCACAATGAGTACAGCATTCAACATCATCATACAGTTGATTCATTGATACCTCACACCCATTTGCACCCACCCATTCCACTTTGACATAACAAGAGAAAGAAGTAAGCAAGGCTGGATACGTACCATCATGTTTGCAGCACATGTTGGGCGGATATGTTGCATTTATCAGTACTTTTATTCCACTTGCCTTTACTGAGATTTCTAACATTTCCCCTTGGAGGTTTCGAATTGAAAGAAGACAAAACATGCTCTAGAGATGATGCTTTTAGTACAGGCTTGTTTGGTATATCTCTGTTTCTGAAGCAGTGCAAGGACCCTTGTGGAACGCATGGGAACAGAGAAAAGGGTCACACTGCTGGCCATAGTCCTACGGTATCTACTGCCGGAAAAAAACAAGTCTGAACCTCTTATCACTTGCTTGGCTGTTGTTGGCCCAAACTAAGTTTAGATAGGAAGTAATGTGTCTTGTTGTAGCCAAAAATGTGTTTCAAACTATTGTGATCTGTGTGGGAAGGCACTGCTAGGTCCAAATTCAAAATAATGGTATAGGCCTACTGCAGTCTTGTCTTGTCTGATCAAGTTGTACTCTTAATAGTATATGATCCAAAATGTTTGCTTTTTAAGACTGCTTGAAGAGAGAGTAACAAGGGTAAGCACTTTCATATTCTTCTCATGGATAGAAGGGTTTAAAGTGGATGCAGATATGCAATATTTTGTCATTTAAGGGGAAGTTAGACATCACACCAACATTTTACTCCCATTCTCCATTGTCTCGCTCTGTTAAAGTTATGACCTAGTTTTATTGGGATTAAATAGTATAGTAATTCACAGAAAATCAAGCCTTTTACAATAAAAAAAACATAGCATGCATAAGTGGTTTTACGTTTTAAATTTGTGGTTTGTTTGTCTCATTCCTCACAGCCAAACAGTTACCATAAAGTAGTCTTAGCATTTCACCATTTAACGCAGACAATCTGTTACCCAGCCACAGTATATGTCGGGCTCGGAATGGATAATTGCACATTTTTTTTTTACGGATTTATAACTCTGCAACCTTCTATTTGCCAAATTAATGTTTTCAATGAAAATAAAGAAAAAATAATAAAATAAGTTAGTAAAATATAGTTATATAGACACACAACTATGCAACAGATCTAATAAAGCCATACATGAGATTAATTTAAAAAGAGGGGGCTGCTTTTTTCTATAATAATATTAATAAGAAAGTTGGCGCCTTTCTAGGCACCAAGGACACCTATTATTCTGGGAAACGTGGGAAATCAGTGGGGTATTTGAATTAAAAAAGGTGAAGACAGGAAAATTAAGTTACACTTTTTCTTGGCAAAGTTTTAGAATGCACTGCCACAGTTTCAATATGCAAAATCTGATTTTCATTTTTTTCATTTTTACACAAGTGACACAATGAGCAACAGTCTGCAAGAACTACCAGGCCATGACCACTATCAATGCCCTTCATCGAATCGCCACTATCAGTTCTGTATCAGTTATTATCCCCACGGCTTAACTATGACATCTGTATCTTTTTACTGATACGATTTGTCATTATTGTTATAAAAAATGTACGCACAATTATCTCTAGCAGCCATAAAGTGAACTCTCTGGGTCTGCCCTTTTTGATCAACAGCTTATACAGGACTCCTATACCTCCCACACTCTAGGTTTGCTTGCATTTCAGGGTTGAAAAGTGTCAAATTATGGGAAGAGAACACCAGAGGCGGGATGAACGTCAATGTCAATATCAGCAGAGGTGCTGTCACTGATTTACTGAGGGTGTATTCACACATGCCGTGTTTAGTTCGGTTGAAACGAACTCAGATGCACTTCTGCCTTCGGTGCGCATCTTTCAGGCAGGTGTGAATACAGCAATCGCACTCGGGGGCGGACCAAACAAACGCTCCGAGACCCAGCTGAAGAGGTAGTCTCGGTGCGTTTCCAAACGCACTCTGCTGCAGTTCGTTTGTGGTGTGAATTTGTCCGGACTCGATCCGACCCAAATGCAGGAGGCACTGTGCCTTTTCTTTCCTTTCTTTTTTATTAAATAGCCGTCAGCTTCACATTATGGGAAAGTGCTGTTGTTGCCATTGTTAGGACGATAAGTTGTGGTTTGACCGGGAGCCCAGAACAATATAGTACATTTGATCGAGAGGACGTGTAAAAATGCTGAATGTGTTCAGCGATCAGATGAAGGAGAGGGGAGCATCTCCCGCACAGTGCCAACAGGTTCACACTGCGCTTTGCATGAAGTGTGTGTTTTTATTTTGCTTCCCATATAGGCCTACGGGACCGTCAATAGGCTACCGTGTCAGTTTGGAGCTGAACTGCGCCGACCCAGCTGATACACAGCTTAATCAGCTGAGTGTCAGCTTGAGCCTATTCTTCTCGCGTGACGCGCGTCCAGCACCAAAAATACAGTAAAAATTATGTTTCATATCGTAGGCTACAAGCCACATAACGTGGCATTGACATAGGGCTACATATTATCACCATATGAAACAACAATAATTTGATGTTTTTCCTCTTTATTTATAGGTTAGATGTAGGCCCTTTTATTATTTTTAACCCCATATTATATCAATGATATATGTTTCGCAGTTTTAACTTCGTGCTTCCTGTTTCTCTCCACCCCAGAATGTCTGTCCAATGAATGAATGACCTCAGATCACGTGTGGTTTTGCTTCGTAATGCTGGTTCACTTGCAAAAGGGGCAATATGAAAGTGGACCACACCAAACAAAAAAAATCAAACCTCTATTTGGTCTGGACCAAAGCAAGTGAACTAGCGGACTTTCCAAGTGTGAATACACCCTGAGTGTTATAGGGGGAAAATAGATAACTTGTGAAAAGCATCATGTATGTGTGATAACAGGTTTGACATCACATAAGTACTGTGGCTATAACACAACATAAAATTATAATAATGTTAAAGATAGAGTGGGTGCATACATGTAAACATTCACAAGCATTAATTCTCACATCTGCACACACATGACCACCCACAAACACCCACACACACACACACACAATAGAGAGAAAATAGACCTTGCGTGGCATTTACAGATTGTGTGGTGCCAAGCTCCTCGTGGCGCAGATGGTACAGAGAGAAAGAGAGAGGGGGAGAGATAGAGAAAGAGAGAGAGAGAGAAGGGAGAGAGAAGAAACAAGAGAGGTCTGTGACACCTCTCTGCCCACACTTAATCTGCCTATTATCTAATTCTTCCCACCATGGACTGGGGTGTAGGGGATGGTCAGAGGAGTAGAGAAAGCAAGACAAACAGAAGACGCCACAGCAATCGTCATAGTTGCCATAGTAGAATTCTGCCAGTGGCAACACAAGGCATCATTGTACTGAGGGAGTGATGGAACTCTCTCTCTCTCTCTCTCTCTCTCTCTCTCTCTCTCTCTCTCTCTCTCTCTCTCTCTCTCTCTCTCTCTCTCTCTACTAAATTATAACTTACTGACAACCCAGGTGATACCAACGCAGCATGCCTACTGCAGCAGCACGACAGAGAGTATAGAGCACATATGGGTCGGTTGTTTCACCCTAATTACCATCTCAGGCGGTAGCTATTTGTGATACTGGGCTGCATAAAGTTAAAAAAATAAAAATATCCTAGTGTTAGATTTATTCGCCAAGTGACGGTCAACTGCCACCCGAAATACAACGGAGCTGAACGGAATGTTGTTTGTGGTGCCAACAGCGTTTTACATTTTCAACAGCTACATGACTTTCCAGACACCCTGTTAGCCTACAAGTTTATCCACAGACAAGGCTGTAAAGAGCTTTCACTGGAGCTACTTTTGAACTTTAACCTAAAATAAATAATGGAGACTGTTGTCAATGTGTTCTGTGGGTAAAGAATGTATGAGGCCATTGTTTCTGGAAAAGGGTGTTTTCAACATCATTTTTAAGTAAACTTTTTTTATGAAACACAATAATTACATTAACAGGACTGGGTCCTGGCAGAGATATCAGAACCATGTTGAAAATGGAGTCAGGAATTCTGGAGAAATCTCTCTCCTCACGATCCGCTATCGTACTTTGTGCGCACAGAAAGTAAATCAGGTGTTAATACACAGCCTAGGCAACTGGTATGTAAACAAAGGGGGCCCAACATAGCTAGCAAAATGCCTGTTTACAGAGCATAGGCTGTGCATTGACACATGGATTTATTTTCTCGCACACACAAAACAGGACAGGCATGGACAGGTAGTGGACAGCAAATCTGCATGGCTATAGAACATGAAATTGGGAGATTGGGGGAACCAACCCCTTTAAAGTGTGCAGGAAAATATTATCACCTGATTGTCCTGAACCTCGATGCCTGACAGTTCATAACACAGGACAGGACTTGGTATACGGTCAGAATGAAGCTGCTGTGCTTCAAAAATAGAGACAGTTAAGATACACAGGCAACACAAGGTACTTACGATGGCCTTAGCGCCAAATAGTGCAGTGACATTTTTCACAATGGAAATGAATTGCTTCCATTTTTGCATCTCATAGACGTAGTCTGGTGCAAAGCAACTCAAATTAGATTGACACCTGTTACCAATGGAGGTATCATTGAGAAAGCATGAAGCACACACCCTCTCATTACTGTCTATGAATAGTTGTATGGGGCAAATTGACAACCAAAGCTGCAGAAACAACATCTGTTGTCTGTACAATCCTATTCATTATGTTCACATTCACCATAAAATGATCATCTTTCAAACGGTGGTTGGAAACTCAAAACAGGGTTTGTGGGTTTCATATGGCAGGAGCATATGAGAGCAAAGTCCATACATATGGGATCAATTTTCAATACTAAATCCGCCCGCCAATCGAGAACAAAATATGTGTGTACTTCCAATCCAAAACTAACAGCAAACAATGATCTTAAAACTCCTTTTACATACCTTTGTGTCCTAAACTACAGAGCAGCAGGTGGTAGCTGTCGGATCAAAAATGTTTAACTTCTGGACTCTGCTGATTAATGATTGATTCATAGCACAAACTGAGGAGGCTAGCACCACATGGAACAGGTCGATACAGTGAAAAAAACTACGTGTGTGTGTGTGTGTGTGTGTGTGTGTGTGTGTGTGTGTGTGTGTGTGTGTGTGTGTGTGTGTGTGTGTGTGTGTGTGTGTGTGTGTGTGTGTGTGTGTGTGTGTGTGTGTGTGTGTGTGTGTGTGTGTGTGTGTGTGTGTGATGGCCTCACAACAGAAGGGGTCATGTGTCTGCATACGCAAAAGGAACTCTTCTGAATGCAAGAGGTCAGTGTCATGTGTGTATCAGCTCCAAAGACAACAGAGGAAGACAGGAGAGGGGAAGAAATAGAGAATGTGAGAGAGAGAGAGAGAGAGAGAGAGAGAGAGAGAGGAGAGGAGTGAGAGAGAGAGAGGAGGAGGAGTGAGAGAGAGGGGGGGTAGAGTTGCCATAGGTGAGAGGCGGCGGAGATGGAAGAGAAGATACATACACCCATGACATTCCAGCTGCAACAACTAGTCTCACAACAGGGTGTGAGGAGGGGGAGCAGGCAGGCACACACATGCACACACACACACACACACACACACACACACACACACACACACACACACACACACACACACACACACACCTGTGCAGTATCATACAACACATGGGCAAGGAGACTATCTTTACACACACCTAGCCGATGATCTTCACAGAAACATACATCTTTTTACCATGACAACACTACAGCTACACCTTGCCATATAAATACATTTGCTTTGAAGCAAGGCAACAAGGAGGACTGCACTCAAGTTTGTTTCTACCCAATACAAAAACATATAGGAGAAGAATGCATGATGGCAGACCCAAACATAGCCTACTGTACATTCTTCTGCATGATCCCACAGTGCACCATAGCCCAAGGAGGAGTGACACACACACACACACACACACACACACACACACACACACACACACACACACACACACACACACACACACACACACACACACACACACACACACACACACACACACACACACACACACACACACACAGAGGTTCCAGCCAGCCCATGGACGCAAATAGACACAGCAGATGACCGTAGAGACAAACAGAGAGAGAGAGAGAGAGAGAGATAGGGAGACATTACCAACCCGCTCGCAGTCCACATGTTGGTTAGTGTGATCTGTCCAGTTGGCTTTATCTGAATGGAAGGCAACACTATGATGAAACAATACGCTCTCTCTTTCTCTCCACCATTGAGTAGGCGAAGATCAGTAAGACAGTGGTAGACAGCTTAGTCCTCTCGGCTCCTCCCGGTCAGATACTCAGCAACTGTAGCACAAAAAACTAACAGCGAACTCTCTCCCAACTCCTCAGGAAGGGAGGGGTCCCTGAAAACTCTAGACCAATCAGAGAAGCCGGTTCCTCCCACGGGCTTTTGTCATTGGATGAAAATGAAGTGCTGGACATCTGATGGACTAGGAGGAGCCCTCCAGGGGAGACAACACTGACAGACAGCCGGACCTGACTGTTCTCTCATCACAAAACATTCCGTCACTTTCTCTCCTCAGTAGGATACAGTGTTGGGGGAAACTATTGTGAAATCGGCTACGCAAACTACCATTGACTTCACGCTGAAATTAGTTGAACTACAGCAAAGCTATCCTACAGGGAGAAATCTACTTCAGACAACTTCGTAAATTGTCAATCGTAGGCTGCCTGTGATATGAACTCCAATTAAAAAATATATATAATTCATGCCAGCAGAAACAGGTCAATGCATATAACCAAAAAAATAAAACTTAAAGAACAATTGTTTGTAAATAACAAATTAAAACACACAGACAAAATATTCAAAACAATAAGCTAATGGTTTCACAGGTGAGCTGACAATCCAGCTCCTTGGAAGGTAAATATCTCTGAGATCTAAACCTGTCCTAAATTTAAACAATAAATAATCCCATCTGAACTTTTTTTTACTTGCATCTTGCTACTGTTTAACTGACTTGAGCACTGGTCCAAAAGAAGAAGGAAAAGAAGAAGAAGAAATAACTTTTCAGTTTTGTAACTGTATCTGACTTGCACAATCTTAACTAAAAAAATAAGCTTTCAACTTGCACCTTTTTTTATGAACAGCTTTAACACTTGTCTAAACAACAGGCCTAACCTTTCCCCAGTTCAGAGCAAAATCACCTGAGCTCTCTGTCAAAATTCTTGTCTGACAAGCGGTTCCATTTAGCACTGAAATATCCTTGCCAACACTGAAGAAGAGAAGCTAAGGTTAAGCCCAGTTCAGACCAAAGATTCGCCTTGCAACTGCTTACAACTGGAACTCCTTGCGACGAGACCGCCGAAACGTTCTAAAACTGGACCTTGCGATTTGACATGTTGAATCTTCTGCGACGCCTTGCAACGACTTGCAACGCACTGCAACGTGCAGTTCACACTGCTGCGATTTCTCCTCCGCGACGTTCTAAAACCGTTTCGTCGCAAGCAGTTGCAAGGCGAATCTTTGGTCTGAACTGGGCTTAATAAGGTAAAAGTAACATTACATTTGATCCAATTCCTTTTATGGGCCGAAATTTTTTGTAGTTTGTAGTTTCAGTAGTTAATAAAAAATGGGGGGTGGAGGGGGGCGGGGGGGAATTATAATAAGTACTTGAATCACTACTCAAATATGAATGTAGTTAAAATAATCAAGAGATCTCTTTCTCCATCTTCTGGTTGAAGGGATGTACTGCAATGCTAACAAACCTAACACACTGATACTCACAGGCAGCTGTCGAGAGAGAGTGTGTGTGTGTGTGTGTGTGTGTGTGTGTGTGTGTGTGTGTGTGTGTGTGTGTGTGTGTGTGTGTGTGTGTGTGTGTGTTTGTGTGGATATGATTTTGTGTGTGCGTGCGTGGGTATGATTGTGTGTGTGCGTATGTATGATTATTTGTGTGTGTTCGTGTGTGTGTGTGTGTGGGTGTGTGTGTGTGTGTCTGATTGTCTGTATGATTGTCTGTATGATTGTCTGTGTGTATGATTGGGTAAGTGCGTATGATTGTGTTATTTTGTAGGGTATCCTCCTGACAAGGACTTTACCCTTTTATCCGATGCCACACCCTGGAAGCAGAGCTCAGACCAAATGACTGCCACGTTTACCACACTCCTGAACCACATGCCCATTAACTAGCGAGACAGGCCTGAAACCCTTAAGCGATAAATGTTTTGTATACACAAGCCATAAAATCACAACACAGAGATGAACTGAGGGAAATGAACTATAAGGGAGACCTCTGTTCCATGTATATATGCATTGCACTATAGTTCACAGCCATAAGAAGACCAAACAGAAAAAAAACTCTCCTGAAAGTAAACTACAGTTGTGACACTTCAGTGAAGATACCCAATTGTGTTTCCATTACCTCCTGTTGTCCCAGAAAGAGTCCAATTTTGGTGTTTCTGTCTGTGTGAATGGCGGTGGATGTCTGCCCTGTTGTTTGGCTATCATCATCATTACACACAGCTGTTATGGGTTTTTCTGAGAAATCACCCAATATACACACAAATAAAACAAATAAAAGCTGGAGACACATACACACAGCATGAGTCCACACAAGCAGTTACTTACCAGATGCGATGAAATGGGGTTTCAAAGAGGCTTCGAGAGACACAGCCGTCCTGACAAGTGTCCTGCTTTACCGTCTCATTCTCTCTGTGTATCTCTCTCCCTCTCTCTCTCTCTCTCTCTCTCGTTCCCTCCCTCACAACAGGATTCTGTGGCCATAAACATAATGAAATATAGTGGTAAACACAGCACAAAGGGCAGAGAGATAAGAATATTTGATGCATGCAGACGACCACACCAGCCCTGATAAAGTGTACTGCAGTTCTAGTTGTGATGAGATTCACACTGATATTGAAATCTGACCATCTCACCTCATAATGACATATAAGTCATATGTAATTTTATGGGCAAAGACATCTAGTAAATGCATGTAAAAAAAAGAAATACATGACTGCACTAAGTGTAGTGAAGGCTTGTTGGTGAGGCCTTTACCCTGTTTCCTGCAAGTTATATTGCAAATGTTGCTCAAAAATCTTGGTAATTGAGTTTGTAATTATACGATAGCTACCAACAAATCAAACATTTGATTGTATTCACTGAAAGATACAAGAATAAAGAGGAAAAAACAAAATAAAAAGTTCTCAAAGTGTGTAAAAATAGGGACAATGAACATTAATCAGCCTTAAAGGTCCACACAACTTAAGTTGTCCAACTTATTTTTATATTACACAGTCTGAGAGAGAGATAGAAAGAGAGAGAGAGTTGAAATAGTTGCTAAATGACTTACCTCATGAAACAGTATGGCGTCTGCATCAGTTTCAATCTGGCTGAAACATGAATATTCTATGTGCCTCAAGCATCAAACTCCTTGTGAAATGTTGTTATTAAACTCCACAATAGCTGGCATCTTGACACATGTTGCCATTTATCAAAACCCCTCTCTGACACAGGAATGGTTAAGTGCCAGATTCATCATTCTGATTGTCATTGTTTGCATTATGCAGAGGGCACATTGGAGCCATGAAATTAATTTGGGCTTCAGATGGATTATAAGGCAATTCAATCATTTGAGTGTGGAATTATAGGATTCTCCCTGGGCAGATTGCCATTCTGAGATACTAAGCATCTACGATTTGATATCCCGTCAGGCAAAAAAGTATACTTTCTAAACCATTAACTCCAAATGGTTTAAAAAAAAAATCGATATTCAGATCATTTTAAGAACCAAAAGCCAGATAGGATCTTGTGATGTTATGATGATGAATGCAATGATTCCCATGGGAAATATGTATTTTTTCCTCTTACCTCCTTGCAGGATCAACTACAAAGCCGCACACCTGGAGCAGTGGGTTATTTTGAAGTCTTGCTTTAAAGACACACTCCCATTTTGGAGTTTGTGAAAGGTCACTCTGCCCTCTGAAACACACCTGATGGACATAAATAGATTGTTAGAAAAAGAATGAGCATTAACTCTCCAGTCATCAATGCCCTAAAAGTGCCTGTAGGTGGCGTTGTAGCACTGGACTCACTGCAGACCCCCACCACACAGACACACAGACAGACACAGACACAGACACACACACACACACACACACGCACACGTGCGCAAACACATACACACACACGCACACACGCACACACACACACACACACACACACACACACACACACACACACACACACACACACTCACACACACACCACCCTCCCTTGAGGAGCATCACTTCATGTATATGTTTTGCTCACTGGGAGTCAGGGATCCACATTCAGGATAAATGCAGCGAAACTAGAGGAGCACATCTGGAGAGCCCGGGGGTGAAATTCTCTCTGTCTTCGTCAACTAGTTTTTCTGCTTCAAAACCTTTGGAGATTTTTTTTTATTTTTTTTTGCATGATTATGCTGACAGCGCGTCGTTCCTTCGTGGTGCTTGTGACTTTTACCAATCTGTCTCCGTTACGCAAAAGGACAGTCTTAGTTTTCACTGTGGTGCTTGTTGTTCACCCGTGTGTGTTCGGCTGACTTTGAGCGCAGATGTTCACCTCTGCTGCCGCATCATAACGACCCTGCTGCCTCTGACTCACCATCTAAACCGAAACCCCCTGCTTTGTTTTTTTGCCCGACGCGCATACAAAAAGGGATGCGCTACCGCTGGTGATGGGAACTCTTTGGGACTCTTTGGATCATGTTTTTCTTTTTTTGCCCAAAGCAAGTACCTGCCTTTGGCTCGCGGGAGATACTTGTCCTTAAGTTAAATTTTAGATGATAGATTTTGTTTTTTTCTTGATTGGAATTTGGAATACATCTCTGAATGAATTTCAGCTTAAAGCATGTCATGTCATGTTATGTTTATTAACAGTATAAAGGCTAAACCTCTTCTTTTGAACAAAGGCTTTCACCACCAGCTGATGTTGACGCAGAAGTGGATCATTTGGATCGACCTTAAACTAGCCTAAAATGTGTATTAGACTCTAAAGAGGACTATTTGTTTGGAGAATAAACCAGACTTTCTTTGTCCGCACAAAATCCCTACTCGTTTCACCTTCACCTTCACTGGGAACAAGGGTTACACACAAGATTTTCTGCAGCGCGCACAGGAATCCTGCTTTTACGCACAACCTTCAAACAGTTGCCATCGCCTCTGCCATTCAACTGTTGAAGATGGGAGAGGCGGGAAGCGCAAAGGGGCTTGTGGAAGAGTCACAGACCCGGGGTTGCCTTCTTCAGCAGTCAGGGCCAGGCGCGGCCTCGTGAATAACCCGCGCGGCTAAAGCATGCCCTCTTGGCCCAATCTCTCGGAGTGTGTCTCCCACAACTGCAGCGGCTGGGAGGGGGAGGAGATCCAAAACAACGCCACGGGAGACTCTGACCTCGGCCTGCCTCCTCTCAACTACTACTCCATCCCCCTGCTCACGGCCATCACCACCGCCTGCACGCTGCTCTTTCTGGTCGGGGTGGCGGGCAATGTCATGACCATTCTGGTGGTCAGTAAGTACAGGGACATGCGCACCACCACCAACCTGTACCTGTGTAGCATGGCCGTGTCAGACCTCCTCATATTCTTCTGTATGCCTCTGGACCTGTACCGCATGTGGAGGTACAGACCCTGGCAGTTCGGGGACGCGCTTTGCAAGCTCTTTCAGTTCGTGTCAGAGTCGTGCACCTACTCCACCATCCTTAGCATCACCGCGTTGTCAGTGGAGCGCTACCTGGCCATCTGTTTCCCGCTGCGCGCCAAGGCCATGGTGACCAAGAGACGGGTGCGCGCGCTCATTCTCCTACTTTGGACAGTGTCTCTATTGAGCGCCGGGCCCGTGTTCGTCATGGTGGGAGTGGAGCGTGAACCGCCATATTTCGCTTCAGGAACGAACGAGAGTGGCTTCCCCCTGGAGGCTGGCGGGGACACCCGGGAGTGTAAGATGACGCACTACGCAGTGGAGTCGGGCCTGATGGGCGCCATGGTGTGGTTGAGCTCCGTGTTCTTCTTCATGCCGGTGTTCTGTCTGACGGTGCTCTACAGCCTCATAGGCCGCCGGCTGTGGCAGAGACACAGAGAGACGAGCATCAACTCCCGCGTGGCGCACCGGGAGAAAAGCAACAGGCAGACCATCAAGATGCTGGGTAAGTTTGGAGAGCGCGCAAATTACGCACGGGCTTAACTTGATCGTTTGTCAACATACACAAGGTAAGGGCTAAATCAATGTTGTGTGGTTACCTTACCATACAGTTTATAGATATAAGAAGACATTTTACATATTTATTTGTTCAAATAAACTTGTTTACAACGTAACTCATTATCTCCTCATCCTTCACCCACACACCTCTCTATCTCTCTCCTACTCACCCTTTTACTGTTTATCATTTTCCCTATACCTTATTACTCATACACTTCCGCCTTCTCTTCCTCTAGTGGTGGTGGTCCTGGCCTTCGTCTTGTGCTGGTTGCCGTTCCACGTGGGTCGCTACCTGCAGTTCCGCTCCCTTGACGCGCCCTCCCCGCTGCTGTCTCTGTTGTCCGAGTACTGCAGTCTGGTGTCGGTGGTTCTCTTCTACCTGAGCGCCGCCATCAACCCCATCCTGTACAACACCATGTCGTGGAAGTACCGGTGCGCAGCGGCTCGCCTCTTCGGCCTGACCGACAGCCAGCCGCCACGAGGCCGCACAGCCAGCACCGTGAAGGGGGATTGGACGGAATCAACAGTCAGCTTCTAAAATGTATAGCCTATGGACTGTCAAAAGAAATATCAGCATCGTCCTCAAATCTGCTTGTCATTAACTGAGAAAAAAATGCATTGTTTCTGTCAGGCTGAGGGAAAACTGTTGAGTTCACGTGAGTCCAGCCATTGTTTTTGGACTGATACAGAAACGAAAAGATGCAAGCCTCCATTCACTTCGTCAGCATTCATCAAGGGAACTTCGACTTTTCTCTTCTTGTTGGATTGTTTTTAGCAAGCTCCACTAATCATACACACTCAGCAGCATTTGAAAGGTCGACTGGTGTAGTGCAAAACACACACCATGCAGCCTGAAATTAATATTGATCCAAATGTGAACAACATGGAGAGCAGGGCCTGCATGCCCTGTATATACATAAATATATATTTAAAGACATTTTCAATTGCCTTATATTGTATTCATATTCTGGATGACAAAGAAAGCACTGTAGAACCTGTGGCACTTCTCTGTACCCCTTCAGAAGAGAGGGGCAGAGGTGTAGTGTGTGTGTGTGTGTGTGTGTGTGTGTGTGTGTGTGTGTGTGTGTGTGTGTGTGTGTGTGTGTGTGTGTGTGTGTGTGTGTGTGTGTGTGTGTGTGTGTGTGTGTGTGAGTGTCTGTATGTGTTTGTGAAAGAGAGAGAGGAGATAATTTCCATAGTGCCACGTGTCATGCTTTAGGGTGTGATGTATGTCATTTATTGGAGAGAGTGTGACATTATAAAAGTATGTTGTTGTTTTATGTGGAATGCCCTGTTTCTTGGAAATCCCCAAGGTCCATGCTGTGAGAATGCTGCCATTAAGAGTCAATGGGTTTGGGGTTCAGCTCCTGGAAAATGAAGAGAATTCATGTGTTGTCATTTGCTGCACAGCAGTGGGTTTCTTTTATAATTCAAGTTTTTTATTATTTACAAACCTGGTACAGAAACCGCTCAGCTGGTACAAGATGTGGAAAATACAAGCACACAGCCATGCCAGGTAGAGGAATGGCTCATCAATAAAAACAAAAGTGTTTCTGTTTAAATGATAATTCAAATGAAAATTAACATACAATTGTACATACTAAACAAATTAAAAAAAATAAGGCCTCCGCGGTGGGCTGTGACATCACAGTTGGAGTGTGGCACATTCCAACTGTGTTCAACGATTGTGAGAAAATTTACAGAATGCAAACATTTAAGATGTGTGTCATTAGGTGTCTAATTTGTGTAATTACAGTATACTGCATTCTGGAATGAACATTATTCAATCATCATTAAGAAATACAATGTACATGAGGAGAGTTTGACAAGGTGTCACTGAATGGGAGCGGTCACCCTGGACAATGCTTTGCAATTTCTTTCTTTTTTAAAGTATCAGTTTGGTGCATTGGACAAAGAAATGTTATTGGTGTTACTGCAAAAAAAAATCAAAATATCAGTGGCCATAAACGCCTCAGACTTCTGAGTCTTGTGAACTGATGTCAATGACTTTCATCCACAACTCGTACTGTACAACTTGTACATGTTCTTTTTATTGTATAATGTGCTTAGCTGTGGATTCAATCATGCAACACTTGTATCAAATGTGTCATCTGTGTGATTTGACAAGCTTCATGTTATGCTTCTTGAAGAGATTCAACTTTTGTAAGAAATGAAAACAGCTGGGAAGGTTCAGTCAAATTTTTATTTTATTTTTTCACCATTCACACATTTACAAAACTACAAGAACAGTCAACCTGTGTATATAAGCTGCCAAATTGTTCCCTTCTCCCAAAACTGTGACTTTAGTGATTTATTCACCGGTTAAATCAAACTCACAATGGAAGCTGCATTTTTTATGTATTACTTGTATTGTTTATTATGAAGGAGTATTAGGGCCATATTAAGGAGGAGGGAGGTGGGGGGAGGAACATTTTTGTTTATGCATATCCATGAAAAAGTTGAAATGTACATAATAAAGCTGAACTGTCAGCATTAGTGCCAGATATAAGAAAAAAATAAGCTTTTTTTCCACTTTACTGTATTCAAATGTTTTACTTTAGTCTAAGATATACAAGGTCAAAAATATCTTCCTCTTATGTTCTTCCCTTAATGTGGCCCTAATACGTCCTCTGAGTTCTTTATGACTTTTTAATTGTTTCAAATGAAAGACAAGGTGAGACTGCATAGTATATACCCAGTGTAAACTATTTTCAGGGGTGACGTTTCAGTGCATTTTGGTGAGTTCAATGAAATACATGAATTCTTTTGTGCCAAAGGTCCAAACGCTAGTGTACAAGAAAGCTTTTAAAATATCCTTTCACTTTATACAGTATATGTAAAAGATGATGCAACAGGTGAAAAGAATAAAAGTAATTTAATTTTTTAAGTATATCATGCACCCTTTGTGGACAAAGAAGACCAGGGAACTGTTTATATGCGATGATGTTATGCTTTATGCTTTATCTTGTAAATAGATGCTTTGTAATGCTATACCCTCAATGCTGTACACTCAGATGGTTTCAGCAGTCCAAATCACCGCAGCAGCCTCCACTAAATCTGCACTGGATTTTTAAAAACATGGCCTCTTCTTGGCTCTGAAGAATGTATCGCTGTATTTGAATGTTCTTGACTGTACATAGTACTGATGCCATGGCATACTATTTATTAATCTACAGGATGTATACTGTAGTAATTGAAAGAGTAAAATGTGTTCATATGTCCTTTTATTTTTGAAAATAACTGTGAATATCCTATTCTGGGTAATGTATCTGTTGATGATAAAGTCTTGTAAAAGTGAAAATGAAATTGAGAAAAAAAAACAATTCCTCTTCTCATTTCTCTTCTGAAAATAATTTGGGTAACACTTAACGATACGGGTACATCAATGAACTGTCACTTTATGCTTAGGTAATGTTTATTAAGCATCAACTTAGCAATAACTAACCGTTAATAACTGCTTAGTTAATGGTTTGTATGCATTAACTAAGCAGCATTAGTATAATACAATAGCATAGTCAAGGCTTAAAACAAGCATTGATAACCAAGCATTAACAGTTACTTAATGCTTAATGACCAATTAACTCACCGTTAATAGCATTAGATAAGCATGAAATAATTAAAGTGAATTAATGTACCCTTTTTGTAAAGTGTTATGTATGAGAGGCAAACTCCACTGCACTGGCTTCACAGTCGAGTATAGACCGCACCTTGATAGAGCCTACAATCTTTTCCTTGTGTGACCCTGGCATACTCCATCATATAATGTTAGCCACAGTGGGGTGTAACACCAATTAAGCAGATTGCAATCTTAAACAACACAGAGACACAGCAGTGCGTTCTCTGTCATCTCAGCCAGGCAGTGTATTTCTGTGGCCCACACGAGGCATAGCACCACACACTGTCACCTAATAAGACACTTTCAAAGGCAGCCTGCTCTGCTCTTACGCACCGCACAGAGCTCAAAGGATCCCTCAAGTCACCTCACATGCCATCCAAGGTTCCTGATCAAAAAATCCTTCCGATTGCAAGATGGCCCCAAAGGTTTGTGAAAGTCTGTGGGAAGGAGTAGGACATGAATTATAGAAAACCCACGTGTCGAGTCAGTCAGTCGAGAACATAGGGGGAAAAAATCCAAAATGATCAGATTAAAGTTTGGTCAGAGATGATGACTAGTGGGTGGATGATAGGTGAAGAGAAGACAATTATAATGGATGACCACGGCTATGACTGTTCCCTACTCAAATAATTATACATCGAAAATAGACAATGGAAAAGAAAGGTCAAAATAAGAGAGGTTTAATCACTGACTCAGACTTAATTGTCGTTTATGTAAACGTGAGTGGTGAGAGAGAAAGAACAAATTAAATTGAAGAAGAGGTTTTTTTCATCATGGTTGAAGGCATGGCTTGCCCATTGTATCCCCCACAAAAGAAAAAGTTAATTTTGTAAGATTTTTTTTTAATGTTTTTAATTTAAAAATATTAGTCCTATCTGTGACACACTGAAAATGTATATTTATTTTGACTCAATTGTATGCAAATTGATTCCAGTATGATCGTATTATGAAGGTCAGTTCATTTCAACAGAGTAATTGTGACATGAATTTTTCATATCGCCCAATGTCTAGTGCAATTATGTAAACCTTGCTGCAAACCTCAGAGGATGAAATTAGTTTGATGCATATGTATTAAGCAAATTGCTGGTTAAGTACCACTAGGGTCTTGATCTGTGCAGTCTTCCGAGACTAGGACCATGATAGCAGGTCTATGGCGCTGTGTTGCTTTGAGCCAAATGCTAATATCAGTATGCTAACACGCTCACAATGGCAACGATAACATGCTGATGTAGGCTATACATCAGCATTGCCATGTTCACCATCTTAGCTTAGTGTTATAGCATGGTAATCTTTGTCAATTGGCAACAGGAAAGTACAGTGGAGACTGATGGGAATGTCGTTAGCTTTATGGGTAGCCTATTTGGTCTTGAACTTAAGTATTGGACAAATTCAAAATGTCCTGATAGGCTAATACCAAATTTCAAGGACATCCACACTTTAGGTGCTGAGATAAGCTAAAGCTGTGTTGCTATACTGATCAACTGACCGACTTATCCAATGTCATCCCAAAGCCATGGCAAGAAAATATTATAAAGGAGAAAAGAGTACATCAAAGTCAACGACCAGAAAGAGATATTTATGACTTGTTCTTTGTAGCAGAGTAGAGAGGAACTTAAAGATATATCTCATCTAGTTTGTCATTCAATTTCTAAATCACTTTAAACAAATCCAAATGTACATGCACCGAAAAAAGATCAAACAATACTTTAAAAGGAAATAAACCTCCTCTGGTGCGCTGCAGGCTGCAAGGAGAGGGAAATTGCAGCCTCTCTAGTGGCCCTGAGGAACAGCAGGGAATAATAGTGTGTGTGATGTGAACTACTGTCAGCCATTTGGCACTAACTGTCAAGGCCGCCTGTCAAACCTTCACAATGATTGTCCATACAAGTTAAACCATTATTTCAAATGTCATCAGCTTGAAGTATTACAACGGTTTGTAAAAAATAATAATTATTCAAAATAGAAACTTTAATAATATTAAAAAGATGCTACAAGGAACTTTTAAATATTTCTGTAACAATCTCATTTGTCCTCTGATGATCATAAATGACATGTAACAGCAAACGAGACCATCAGTGCAAAGAATGCTATTTTTTATAGTTTTTCTTAATGCCTTTGTCACTGGTATACGCTCACCCAAGAACTATCAAATACTACAGCTAATGTCCAAAGGGGGTGCAAGAATGAACACAATGTGAAAGTTCCTCGGAGTACCTTTAATATTGGTTAATGTTCAGCTATTTTTACAACAGTGCTATAAGGTGACTCCGATGAGAACGATCAAATCAATTATAAATCAATGTTTTTAGCATCGACATTGGCAGTGGCTATATTGCAAGTTTGCAGAGCCAATGTCCATTTAGACAATCTTGCAACAGAGTATCTAATATGTTTATTCATAGAAAATGTATGCAAAGAAAAGGTAAATTGGATTCATACCATCAACAGAACAGTGTGTATGTATGTAGGTGCGCTAATGAATAATGACAAACACAATAAATCAAACAATTGGAATCAAAGTCAGAAAAAAAATCAAAACATTTATTGGGCATAAATATATTATATATACGCTACCGATACAGTTACGTCTTACATACATAGGGTAGTATTTGCAAAAATCTATACATTAAAATTGATATGGCAGTTTTCTTTTATATAATGCATATGAAATTGTCTAACATTTACAATACAAGAAGAAATGCATGAATTTCTTTTAATTTTCTTTTTTTTTTTACTTTCAATTGGTAGACCATGACAACATTGGAATGTTTGTTTTTAAATCGTGAGGTAAAAATATGTTTCTGTATTTTTTTTTTCTCGCTTAAAAAATAGTTAAATACCTGTGAGTCTCTGTATGTTTGTCAAATCGCCAAATTTCTCAGTCAAAATCTCTACTTATCTTTTAAAACGTACAAAAAACATAACGAAAATAAAAAATAAAGAAATTAAGAAAATAAACTGATCAGAAGGCACAGACGTGGGGTTGCTGGGCAAAAAAAATATATTTAAAAAAAATTAACTCTCATTCTTGAAATACCTGCCAAATGTGCAGGACCTGCAGGTGTGGGTTAGGGGGTGATGAAGGGGACGTTTGGGGCGAGGGGTGTCTATAAAAATCACCAGCATTCGAAAATAACAAAAAAACAACAAAGCACATAAAGGGAGTACCCTGCCCACAAACACACAGCCTTTCTCGGTTAACACTGTGTTAACCTTTGGACTATACAACAATTAAACGACTGGCCTGAGCTCAACCAAGGCTAAACCTCTGCTCTCCCACTGGGGCATCAAGGCTTGAAAATGGGAGTAGGAGGGGAATAAGGGACATTGCTCCTTATTGTAGGGCAACATAACATAACAGGGGTTTTAAGGACCGGACTCATCACCTGTCGACTCCAATGCAACAGGCTGCTAGACACCATGAGCACCGTACTCCCTAATATGAACTGGACTTCCTTTGTTGCCGTAGTTTTTGCATCCTGCAAAGGGAGCAGGGCTGCCACTCTAGAAGCCACAGCACTGCACCGTGCTTCAGTAATGCCAATGTCACAGTGACGCACGCCAACGACAGAATAATGCCAATGAGTGTAACAGACGGGCGTTGGCAGTAGTGTTTGGAAACGGAGCGAAAAGGGGACCTCGTGGTGTCTCCTCTCGTCTCATCTTAACCTCATCAAGGCTAATGCATCGGCATAAAAAAAGTGCTTCAACTCTGTTAGTTCATAATGTATTACCATCTCATTTCTATAGCTATATAGATATCTCTGTATATCATCTCTTAGCAAAATACTGGATAAAAAATACTCACTACTGCTATACCTGCACTAGCCTTAACAAGGAATCGTCAATATTATTATCTGCCTGAAATCATCGCATGATTGTTTTTGCCTTTTTTTTCTTACTTTTTTTCTCTTTTTTTTTTTTAAAAACATCTTTCCGTGTGAAATCAGGTTGTGTTACTCTCCTCCAACAGGGGCTACATATTTTTTTTTAAATGGCACATTTTGCTTTACAAAAACAAAACAAAATAATAAAAGATAATATGAAAAAGAAGCATAATCACAGATCAAGTTAATGTTTTCTTTTTTTCCTTTTTGAGAGAATAATAATAACAATAAGTCATAAATCGTAATGCTGCGTCGTTACATCACAGAACCCTTTAGACGACTGCAAACGCAACATCTAGTGGACACAAGAAGCCTGCACTTTGGCAATTAAACAGTAAAAAGATACCAGAAGCTTCATTATAACACTAATCAGGAAAGAAATAAAAAAGCCAAAGGCAGCAACGTTTATCCCAATACAGGTTGACTTGAACTGACCCTATAAGGCCTGGCTTTGCTACATGTCTCTCTAAGCATTACAAAAAAGGACTGCTCGGCTGTGCACGGCCGCAACAGGAGATGAGAAAAAAAAAACAATAACACAAAAAGGCATTTGGTTACATGTTTGAAACGGCAATGATAAACTGCAATGCACGGACTGATGAGCTACAAGTTCCCAACAGCTGTAAGAGAAATACTTAAAGGGTTACTGAGATAAGGAATGCTGGCCTTAATCATACAATCTAACACATCCATTTAAAAAAAAAAAAGAAAAATTAAAAAAGAAAAAAAAACATGCTACAAGGAAAAAAATTAGTATATAACTACACTTGTCTCTTAATCTTTAAACAATAAATAAATGAAGATTGCACTGTAATTGGCATGTAAAGTACTGTATGCAAATATATAGTATAAATAAAACCTAAAAAAAAAAGAACTCTACCTTAACTTTCCCATCAACTTTGGCAAAGGTATTTTGAGCTAGTAAACCACTTTGCTTACTGACATACAGGAGCAAGGCACAGCATAGACAAGAGGACAAGATACAGCGTTTAAAAAAAAATTAAAGAAAAACAATCAAGAAAGGGAGGAAGACAGAGAGGAGGTGCGGAGGAAGAGAGGCTGATGTTTACTATGACATCAATGGGGGTGATGACTGGGGTTACATCTGCGCTCTTTAAGGCCTTATCCCTGAGGTACGTTACAGGCAGCCTATCAGAGCTGAGGGGCAGGGCTATTAACACTACTAACCCTGCCCCTTTTCCATGCCCCGCCTTCCCTCACCCAATCCTTCACCCCCCCCCAGACCCCTCCTGATAAAAAGTAGACATGTCACGCATTTAGTCATGCAGGTCAGGGTGACTTCTTTGGATTATCAGAGTTATGTATTGGGCTGTACCTTGGCTTTGTGTGTTTTTCAGGTTGGGGCAAAAGGGGGTGGGGGGGGTTTTGGGAGTCAGGTGGGAGGTACAATGTGTCAGAATGCCCTGTTCTGTTCTGTTGTGAAGTTGTGTTTTTGTCAAAGGCTTGTTTGGTTAGTGAACATTACTTCAAGTCCCCAGAGTATACGTCTGAGGAGAGAGACCAACAGACGTACTATACTGCTCTGATTACATGTCAATAAAGCACCTCAAATATGAATGAGAGAGAGCGATAGAGAGAGTGATAGTAGTGCATGAGCATAAAGATGGGATTGATCGAGAGCAAGAGAGGAGCAGCCAGAGCGAAAGGTAATTACAGATAAGTAGGGGCAGGATAGGAGGAAAGACGAGAAGACTCTTCAAACTGTATCGATTCACAGACTAAGGTGGAAGGCGAAACTACAGCATAAGCACTGCTCTGGCTGGCATGATATCAGAAGAGGGGGGGGGCATTAAAGCTCAAGCTAACTCCTAATAGCTTTCCTGGTAAACACACACAGCTCTGAGAAGGGCGGCTAGCGGGCAGGCTGTTAGCACCTCTGGGTCTATCGCTACTAAAGCTAAAGATAAATCGGCTTGGAGCAATGGTCATTGAGATGGTAGAATATAGAAGAGAGTGACCAAAAGGGGGAGGGGCCGATATAAAATTCAATAGGCCCAGCCCTTTTTTTCCTGTTAAGTTGCAGCCAATCACCATTCAGCTTCTTACAACGGCAAAGCCAGTCTACTCCCCCCAACATTCGAATACATACAAGGGTTTTATATTCCGATCCAAGGCCAGTGTGTGTGTGTCTGAGCGCTCCTTTAAACCATACACACGAGCTACTGAACTGACCTCAGAGCTGCTTGTGTGAGCACCTAGAGTCATCTCCTCCCCTTTCACTGTAGTTCAGACCTTACATTGCCATCACTTATATTACATTACTTCTATAGCATCATAGATATTTGTTATACTTTATTTTATATATATTTATATTGTGTGTATATATATTAGATTACTGGTTTTCCATTCTTTCTTAGATATAATAAAATCACAGGATAGCAGCATCTTACACCACACATTGAATTGCATCACTTTGGTAGCTGAATGAGTGTTAAAAGCTGAGCAGATATGTGATTGACTTCATAGGAGGAAATGTGTGTTTGACACCGTCATTGCATGAGCGTAATTTGTACGCGTGCGCATGTAAATGCACTTAAGTTTGCATTTCTGTGTGTGTGTGTGTGTGTGTGTGTGTATGTGTGTGTGTTGTGTGTCTTTGTCTGTCCGTGTGTGTGAGAGCAGGTGCCGATTGCATGAGTTGACCGACAGCCTGCAGAGTAGTAACAAACTGAATAATAAGGTATGAATGGCTAAAGCTTTGAAGGCCTACATTGGAATATGGCTGAAATGAATAAAGACTGCAGAAAAAAAAACATTGATACATTGAAAAAATGAAGGCAATGACCATCAAGAAATATACACGTTCTCTAATCAAATATGTTTTTAAAAAGATACAAAATAAAAAAAAAACATGCAAGTCAGTCTGAGGAGCAACTGCTTTGCTCACAGGCTTGATGATAATCAGTTTTCTTTCCCAACCGAGGTACAGCTAAAAAAAGAACAAGGGCTTCCCTCGACAGAAATCCTTAACAAAAATTAGACGGACAGTGATACAAAGACAACAGAGACGTAGAGAGAGAGAAATGAGACCGAAACTCAGTGAAAGGCAGAAGACGGACAGGATTAAGTTGAGGAAAGCCAGAATCGAATCGATACTTTTGACAATTAGAAAAAAATAAAAAACAGACAAACATAGTCTTTTTAGAAGTAGATCTCAAGTGTTTGTTTTTTGATTTCATTAGGTTCTTTTCATAGACTCTGTGTGATTTTTAACGCTTTCTCTTTCTATCCTATAGTTTTTTTTTTTAAATTCCCTCACTTCATGAAGAAGTACTGTAGCAGGCAGGCGATGAGGATGGAGAATCCCGCGAACACGCATACGATGACCGCGGCGAATCGCTCGTCGCTGCTGATAAGGCCCGCCCCTTTGCCCGTTTCCACGGCGCACAGCTCGCCCGACGACGCCGTCTCCTGGCGACGCGGCGTGAAGAAGGAGGAGGGGCTAAGCGGCCCGCACAGCTCCTGGCACGAGGCCGGGCAGCGGCGGCACGCGCCCACCCGGAAGCGGTAGTCCGTGTTGCACTGGAGACCGGAGATTTGGAATGCGGCCTCCTCTCCCTTGAAAACCTGCAAAAGAGACACAGATGAGAGATAAGTTAAATTACTTAAGTTTAAGTTATCTTTATTGGGGATGTCATTTTAAATTAAATTAGATTTTTCAAAAAAAAAATTTTTTTTTTTTAAATGTATTTATTATTATTCTTCCGGACAATTACACACACTACACAATTTTCTCTTTGCATATTCACACATATTACTTTGTGTTATCGTCCGAAGGGTGGCAGGAGAAGCCAAAGGCTTATCAGGTCCCGCCCCCACTGCCATAAGATTCAGATACACAGCTACTGATACAGTTAAAACATTTTTCTTTTCTTTTTTTTTTAAGAAGATGCATTCCAATACACAGACAATTTTAGGTCTCCTTATTCATTGACAGGGTACAACAGACATGCTTTCCATTTTCCTCTCTGCCGATTTCAAACCTTATATTTTGACACAAACCAGTTTAAATCCCTTTGGTTCAAAGTCCATGCTTTTGCCTTCTTTAATCCATGTTTCTGACACTGCAATGATGTTGAACTGGTTGGAGAATTTCTGTAGATATTCCTTAATTTGTGAAAAGTTAGTGTAGAGACTTCTGCTCTTAAAAATGAAAGATGGACAATTTCCCATTTGTTTGAAAGCATCTGATGAATTAATCCTCAGTATGGTAATGACAGTCTCTTTTTCTTATTCACTTTGACAATGTGTGTGCCTGTATTTGTTCTTTGTTTTATCATCTCTTAAATGCAATTTCTACGTCTAATCCTGATGTATTTTGTGACCCATTATTATCCCATCTTCCAGTTTATTCCACTTTTTATCAAGGTGTTGTTCAACATTATGTTTGAGAAAAACTGGCCATGGCATTGAGCTTCAGGATGTACAAATAAACTTCACTTCACTATAGAAAACTGATCAAATGCTGCATATCCAGATGACAAAACCCGCACAGCTTTGTATCCGGTTGCCAGCCACTGTGTCCTGTTGAAATGTCCTTGGGTATGACAAGGAGCCCATAATTTCTCATTTCTTTTTGAACACGACTCCAGAGACTGTCTCATAAAACAACAATCATATAATAACGGACGACAGCTCTAGGAGTCGGCATCAATTTTAATCTCTTGACAGGTCACCTTGTGAAGAAGTGCCTAGAGGGACCTGTTACACGCGTGGTTCTAACCATTTTTAAGAAAAGAAAATCAGATGGATAGGAAAACGTATTGCCAACTGGTTTTTGAATTTTATTCAATAGAATTAGAATGTGACTGTAAGGAACTGTAGAGGCGAAAGATCATTCCCAAAATGATTAAGTTTAAAGGCATTCCTGTCTGCAGTGAAAAATTGGATGTCATATAATTTCCTGCTCCCGAACATGCTCTATATCCGCATTGAGGGCCTAATGTAAAGATTCAAATGAACTCGATCAGTGAAAAAAATTGCATTCATTCTGTTTTAAGTGTGCGTGCCTGTATTGATTTTAGCTTTAGCCTTCCAAATGCCCTGCTTCCCTTGCTCATGAATTACTTTTACTGACTTTATTTTATGCAAATGAAGCATTAGTATTTTCCAAAACACACTCCCCATCTTCATTGTGTTTGAGAGACACACAGACAACAAGAGAGCAAACATACAAACAATCTAAAAGCAGCATCGCTGAAATGCATGGACCGCCGCTGACGTGTGTGCGTATATAATGGAAAGAGCAGAAATGCATGCACACACTTATACACGCAGCTGAGGTTTAGTGTCTGCTGGTAAGTAGTAGCCGCAGTTCTTTCCTCCAAGTATTCAGTAATTCAATAACAGGGAGAAAAACGGCCCTGAAGACAAATGTCTTTTTGTCGGTGGTCTTTTACCCTCTTCTCTTCTCATCGCTCCAGCTGCCAGCTGTCCCATCCCACATTTCAAAGTGCAGCCTAAATCTTCTTCTCACTAGTTTCTGTGTTGTTATTCTCATTACAATCCTTCAATGCCATTCAATAAATAGGGCTGACACTGCAGATTCCCTGAAATTTCATACTGATGCATCTCTCGCTGCCCTGGGGAAGGTGTTGTGTGTGTGTGTGTGTGTGTGTGTGTGTGTGTGTGTGTGTGTGCGTGTGTGTTTCTGTGCATGACCAACCTGTTTGTATTCTGACTCGCGTCCCACCAGCACCTGTAGCACGTAGCTCACAGGGTCTCCTCTCATTGGTGGGATGGTCTCCCATGTGATCTCACAAATGTTCCCCTCCAGCTGGTGCACTCTGGGAGCTGGTTTGAAAAAATGGCATCAACAACAACATTATATTTACCATTATCACATGACAGGATTTCACACACAGCAAAAGAAAAAACGAGGGTAAACAAATACTTGGGACTCATGCATTATCTTCTAAAAATTATTACACCCTTCACTACCGCAAGAATGCACCAAGGAACAGCTATTTCTAACCATCGATTTATTAGTAAGTACTAACATCCATCTCCCGTCTAGAATCCAATGATTTCATATTAGCATTATTGGTTTTGGTCATGTTAATGGCTTTTTTTGACTCACTGTGTACGTAGGTACTTCCCATCATCCTTATCGTAAGCCATTTTGTATTTCAATCATTGTGGATAATTGTTTTGCAAAGCACTAACATTCCATGGAGATAATGTAATTTCACAACGGATATGACAACAACAACGATTAATTGCTGTCTGCATTATTTGCCGGATTAAATAACAGTATGTATTTGACTGAACTCTAACAAAGGGGATCCATTCATTGATTTATATCAACTTCAACTGCTATTTATTGTTCTTCTAAATCCAAGCTGATCTGCAGAGAACCATTCAGACAGTGCACACGTACTGCTGCTCACAGTTTCCCAGAAGCTGTTTTGGAACCTTGAGGCTGTCATTAAACAGTTTATGGATATGTCAATGCTGTGCTGCACATTCACAGCCTCACACAGTCATTCCCATAACACTTTACAGTTGTATCACCTGAAAGGATACTTTTTTTTACTGTGACTATTGTAGCTATAATATGCCAGTGCCTTTCAGCTAACAGCATTGATCAAACACTTTAAAGCAATAATTCCAGCAGGAATTCAGTAAACATTCTCTAACAGCAAAATAGAAAGAAATTTGATATAATATTTTTTTTGGGCCTATAAGTATATCACCTCTTATGAACCAAATCCTAGACCGTCATAAGTAAGCAGTTGTAACAGGGTTTTTTTTTTAATGGAAAGAAAAATAAATATTCCCCACACACATACCTTCCCTGACACATCCAAGATTTATTTTACTTTGAAAAAATTAAAAAACATAGGCTTACCTCAAACTACTTAGCATAATGCTAATGGCTTCACATTAAATCACCAAATAACACAAGCTAGGTTAGCTAGCATAATCTAATATATCTTGCTAATTACAAAAAATATAAATACTAAAATATGTTGAACACATATTTGTCCATGTGTGCCCAAAACAAAACAAAACATAAGCCACATTTGCATAACGTACATAATGAGCAGTTCAACTTTAATCATAATTCTCCCACCATTTTCCTGTCCCCATAGCTTCTGATGCTACTGACACTTGGTGTTACCTTGTAGTTGATTCTTTTGATTAGACTGAGATTTCAGAAAAAAACATTCTACAACTTGCTAACGTCTTAACTACTCAAGACATTTCCTCAAGTTTTATTTTTCTACAATATGAAAACATCAAGTGAGAAAAAAGAAAAATATAATTTTTCACACAAACTTAGTGATGGACTTCACTGGTGCAACAAAAAAACACAGTCAAACACACACACTTCTTTTTCCTGTGTGAATTTACCTTTGAGGGCAGGGGGCACAGACTTGGTGGTGCAGAAGGTGTGTGTGTCAGAGAAGGGACCCTCCCCGGCATCACTGACGGCCTGTATTCTGAAGCTGTAGCTGCTGGACTCCGTCAATCTCTGGACCTTGTAGGTGTGGCTGGGGCCGCGGTAGATAGTCACAAACCTGCAACAGAGGATTTAACGATAGATAATGAATCACAAAATCTAGAAAAAAATCTGTAAGGGAGGGGGGTGGGGGGGACTGTGTGACAGAGATAAGGAAAGAAGGATTGTCGCAGTTTTTTTCCTGGACTTTTTCAATTACTGGGGTTACCAGTTAAGTGCTTATTAACAGTTCTTGTGGGTGAATCATGACATCGTTGGCCTGACCAATATATATTAAAAAAAAATTGTTTTTATCGCAACAGACTGCTGTTACTTCTTGTCTCCAGGGGGGTATTCACCTCTAAAAAAAAAAGTCTGCATCAAGATAGGTTAAGCAAATGGTGTCTTGGGAGTTTTGGATTGTCTTGGTAAATAAATAAAGCCGTTGAGACCTTGAAACGAAACAAGGATGCTGGAGAGAGCATCTTCACAAAAGATAGGGGTGGTGATTTATAGACACGCAGGGAGGGACGATTACAGACAGGCCTTAGCCACAAATCTGATAAAAACGACGCCGTAAAAAAAAAAAAAAAAAAAAAAGTTTCCGGCACGACTAGATGGATAGATTGATGGACTGGTGGAGAGATAATGATAAGTGA
This sequence comes from Hyperoplus immaculatus, assembly GCA_949357725.1. Classification (NCBI taxonomy): domain Eukaryota; kingdom Metazoa; phylum Chordata; class Actinopteri; order Uranoscopiformes; family Ammodytidae; genus Hyperoplus; species Hyperoplus immaculatus. Next base: position 23,098,727 of record OX442363.1, on the reverse strand, counting down.
GTGAATGAGTGAGTCACTGAGCAATGGGGATTCAAGCCTCAAAGAAAGGGGATATTTATCTCTGCTACACGCACTTCTTCAGCACAATAAGGTTAAAGTCAGAGCGAGCGAGAGGGAAGTTTTTTGGGAGAGGGATGGAGAGAGGGAGGGAGGGAGGGAGAGAAAGAAGACTTGAAGTTAGAAGGAAGGGAGTGATGAAGTGGGGAAGTTAAGGAGGATGTAAAATGGTAATAACTAGAGAGGAGACAATGATGGAAGAGCTGCAGTAAGGCGAAAGAGTAAAAGGAGAAAAAAGAGACGAGATGGGTCATGGTTTAGTAGGAGGGCCATAACTCCAGATGAGCTCTTTATGTGGCCGCACTATACAGAGAAGTGATGCGTTTTTTTTCTATGGCGTATATATACGATGTTGTTAATCTTTGGCCTTCACAGGTCACACACAGTGCTGCTGCTGGTTTGAAATGAGTTCAGCAGGTTAGGCTACGATGAAAATGCACATTGTGTCCCGAGTCTCACTTTGTTTACTCTATACAGGACTCACAGCTAACCACCACACAGACAAACAATTGAATTTGCTTTTTTAAATGTGTGTGTGTGTGTGTGTGTGTGTGTGTGTGTGTGTGTATATATATATATATATATATATATATATATATATATATATATATATATATATATATATATATATATATATATATATTAGAGCTGTCAAAATTATCGCGTTAACGCAGGGTGAATAATTTCTGGAATTAATGCGTTCATTTTTTTAATCGCAATTAACGCATGTGCAGAATGATCCGCCCCGTACATCCCACCGGCTCTGTACTACAGCCACTCAAACGTTGCGGCTGACCCAGGATCAGTAGCTGCGCGCAGCCAAACATCACAGCACGCTAGCCCATGCCGTGTTTTAAACTGCCAACGGTCACGTCTGTGCCGGAGGCATAGATAGTATATAAAATCAACTGCCGCGGGTGACAGTTGATGTCGGGAGCAACAGGAGGAGAAACATTGTCCGCTCTGTTCAGAGCCCGCGAGGACACAAACGTCTGCAGTTTTCAGAGGTGTGTGTGAGTAGACATCAACATAACGTTGGCTTCCTGGCACAAATGAACAGTCCCCTAGGACGTGTTCGCGCGTGCACGTACACACTCACACAAACCGCGGACTGTAATGAATGCACAACCTATAGATTCACCAAATAAATGCCATTATATAGCCTATATTTGCCCAAAGACATAGTAAAGAGACAGCCCAATTGAATTATGGTGTGGTAGGTATATATTTTAGTTTGATTTAAATGTATGTTCAGTATTAAAACCATCATTTGGATTTTCAATTAATAAAAATTCTAATTTTAAATGTACATATCCACCTTCTGTCCTTTATCTTTCCGTTCATACAACAATATACAGAGAAAATTCTAATTTTTCGGGCATATTTCGAATGGTAAAATTAAGAGAGGGGGGGGGGATAGGAGCATACACGCAAAGGTGGTGTTATTGTTCTGCCTGTCACTGTCCATCTTTCACTGTACTTATTCATAGGATTGTCAATATCTCTTGGCAGTTTTACCGTTATCATTAATTTTATTATTTGAATTTTATTATGGAATCTGCCTGTCCCCTGTGCTGTCACCACAGGTACCTCATTTGTCTGACACAGGCCTTGATCCAGAGAGCCTGGAATCATTCACCACACTCAGATATGCTGACAATTATTATATATATATATATAACATCTTGAAATTGTTCCTGCAAGAAAAGGAATTGAAGAAAGGCTTAGGGTGACAGAAAAAGTTGGATGGATGGATGGATGGATGGTGGATGAAGGCAGCGGTAGAGAGACATGGTGATGAATGCATGGATGGGCGAAGCACCCCGAGCTTTTGCTCCATAGAGCGTGTGTCCTTCCACCTGCATTCATCTTTAAAAATCCATTGTGTCAAAAGAGAGTGAAGCCTCCTTTTGCACTTTGCGCTGACCGGGTTGCCATGGCGCCCTTTACACTGCCAATTCCACTGCCCAGAAGATATTTTTCGGGTTAAAAAGGGATGAGTAGAAAGTGAAATTAAAAAATAAATAAATCAAACAAACTCATCAAGCTTAAAGGGCCCAGAACAGGCGAGGGAGGCCAGCGTATGAGCAACAAGTCTGCGCATGGGGAGATAAGAGGAAAGCTGTAGGAGAAAGAGGGGACAGGGAGTATGGATTGAGGGAAATAGGATTCAATATTGTGAACCCCGAGCAAACGGCTTTTTCTTTATCATCTTACACGCCCACAAAGACTTGGCAGGTGGGATCGGGAGCCAAAACAAAGAGAAATTGGCATGGGAGGGGGGGAGGGAAGGAGAAAATAAATCAAAGGGAGGAGGGCATATTTCCTCAGAGAGCCTCCAGAGGTGAAGTCACCTTTCTGAACAATAAAATACAATGAATAAATGTGATTTAGATCGCCCGGAAAAAAAAGAGGGAGACGGGAAAAGCTGAAAACATAAACAGACAATAATGCTATTTGGTGAAATAATGACACTGATGGAAGTTATTGGCAGAAATTGTATCTGGCTACTCGATATGTTTGTTTACAAAAGCTTCATAATATGCTGACGGTTTGATGCTTCGAATGCCCTTCAAACCTCCCCCATGATACATTATGATTTACAATTAAGCGTCTGGTTGCCACGGGGATTTCATAATGAAAAGTCCTGGTAATTATAAGCATTAATAAATTGTAATGGATTGTGATGAAAAAAAAGCAAAAGGGGAAAGAGGAGTGTGGGAGGAGAAGCCCTTTTAACCAGCCTAAATCCATCTGTCCGCTAATAACCCTTTTGAGAAGGCACAGGTGGGTGTGTGTGTGTGTGTGTGTGTGTGTTTTTCCGAACAAATGGGGAAAAATCCACCAAGGTCCCCTTCTCTCTATCCGTTGCCAGTGCTATCCTTGAAATATAAAAGTCTTGCTTTCACTTAATAATTATATCAGTTCAGTTCAGTTGCATTTGAAAATAACAGCATCTATGTGTATGAAACCTTCAGTCTGATCATCCTTGAAGTAATTAAGACTATGAAAAATGGTATTATTCATTATGAGCTGATAATGATGCCAGTTGCAATTTATTCACAAAAAATAAACTTGTCCTTGATATAATTCACAGAGTACTAACAAACCCAAAGATATTAAAACTAAAGTTGAATTTTTTTTTGCATGTTCTGGCATAGATGAAACAAAGATAGATCAAATGAGGAAAGCGTAATATCCCTATCCAGATACAAACCAGATGCTGTGCTTTTGGAGGAACTGGCGAGTGAGATCCTCATCAAACTTTTTATTTATTTGTGTGGAGTGGTTGGAAAAAAAGAAAAAAAATATCATCCCTGCTGAGAGGAGGATGGGCGGATTAATGGTAGATTGGTGACCAATTAAAGGCTATTCTTGGATCAAACCAAACACTGCAGTGGGACAAAAACGCTATGCACTCAGATTATTTTCAACAGCAATTTTCATTATAACTAAAAGCACAGAAAACATTTTTTAGTGCGGAATAAAACCTGACATATCCGCATTATTTATGTTTTGCTTAATACAATAGCAAACATGTCATGATTTTATAAAAATGGTTGACATATTTTATAAAGAAAAAGAAAAGGAACCATATTGTAAACTAGGTTTATTTTTAAAGGTCATTTTCTGTTTTAACCTGCATATGTGGGACTTGGGACCTGCCGCTGGCAAATAAAATGTTCTGCGCCTGTTGGTCTGGACACTCTCCATTGGAGCTCATCAACTATGTCAGAAAATTCTGAGCAACGTTTCAATTAGTTCTATCTGATATGGGCGGGCCAGAGCCCTATGTATGGTGAAGGCTACAGTTATGTTGTTTGAGTTTGAGACGGCTTTGGCCTCGACACTTAACGATTTGGAAGACTGCACTTAAATCTTTCATTAGCAAGAAGGAGGAATGTTCTGTTTTGCCGACCAACCACGGCACGGTTTAATTTACCAGTTAACCCGCTGTTCGCTAAATGAACAGCTTAATCCGTCACCTTGTGCTATCCAATTGCGTGCAGTGGTATTAGAAATGCACGTGTAGGTGCCGCCCCTTGAGTTGGGAAGATCTATTGATTGTGGCCAGACCCTATATTGTTCTAGATATGGGTCTGAATTTCCAGGCTGGCATAGTCATCATAAATACGTACTTTGCATATAATCAGAAGGCGAAATAAGACGAATCAAAACCGAAAGAGTTTTTCTTCTTTAATTTATTGCATATTGCATCACTGACGTAGCAATTGTTGACGTTATTGCAGGTTGAAACAAAGGCCGGGATGATTCTCAAATTACCATCTGGTCCAAATAGGGGTTCATTCAGCCAAATGCACATAATACACAAGCGCACACAAGCACGGTCACCGAGACACAAACAGACACACTAATTAGCGTACTGCCGCGCCAAAACCAATCGGCCATTAAAACTCACTAAACTATAAAAGCTGTTGTCATTTAGGGAGCAAAGGCAGGGGATGGGGGGTGTTTGTGTCCTATGTGCAATGCTTCTGTGTTTGTATTTATGTGTGTGTCAGAGAGGCTAACAGATCACAGCCTTCCTAATGGGGCCCCATCTGTCGCCCTCTGCTTTCTGGACCATTCCAGGGGTGCCAAGGTATCTGGGTGCCAATGTGATGCCAGCCAAGCCCTTATTCAAACACTGATTTGCCAGCCAACCAGAATGCTAAAAGGCTGGACGGAAGGGAGTTAACGAGCGAGACAGTCCGACAGGCGGGCAGACAATTTAGCCATTTAGCCTGTTCCCTACTTCCTTTTTTCTTGCTCTTCTCCCCCCTCCCCCTACCCATTTCTACATGGATGTATTAAAACTAACAAAGATGTCCTCCTTTCAATTGTGTGTTCAACTCTCCCTTTTAGAGACCATGTTCTATTTCGGTTCTGCTAATTGTCCATCTCCCTGTTTCTCTATGTGTCACTGCTGTCTGACCAGTCAGTTAAGTGGAAGGTTGATTGTCTGAGGCCGGCTCTAGACAACCCTCACCGTGACTACTCACTGGTACATCTGGTTACAGCATGCACAGAAGATGGAAGAAGAAAGAAAAAAAACATGTGTGAGTGTCAGTGGGAGGTGTGCAGTATTGACCTTCTGGGTCCTGATTGGCTGTATTGACTAGCTGTGGGTTAGGGAGTAGAGAGAGAAAAGTGCACATCCACTGAGGAGAAGATCACAGTTTAAATCACTGGTCAAGGCTAGAGCTTATATTTTTAATGATCCTTTACACGTGGTACTGGGTTATAGTAAATTGGACCTCTTTCTTAGGCTGCGTTCCAATACCCATACTTTCCGCTATTTACTATGGTAAAAAAAAAACGGATGTCTCGTACATCCGGCAGAGATTTTAAGTGTTGAAAACAGCATGCTATTTGATCGATTCTGACCCACAATCCAGTGCGCACCGGAAGTTACGTCACATTGACGGAGCCTCCGTATGAGAACAACCGGGTATGCGACGGATATAAAAGCAAGAGGCAAGATCAAGGCGCAATGTTATGATGAAATAAATAAGTTTAAGTATGTCCCAATTATATGCCTACTTCATGCTATCTAGATCATTTTGATGGTCAGATGTAGTATGTAGAATAGAAAAAAGAAAAGAGTGTGTGATTTGGAACGCAGCGTTAGTCTATATACCATGAGTTCAGACAGACATAGATTTGTTGTGTGTGCACTCCACCTGTGGTTCTTGTCCTCCATCTGTAGTGTGTAGACCATCTCTTCGGCTAGCAGGGCGCGTGTGTGCGTGTTGCCGGCGTTCTCGCCCCACTTCAGCTTCAGGCTCTGAGGGCCGGCTGCCGAGCACTCCAGAGGGGGAGGGGCTGGAGGCAGGGGGCGTGTCCTCCCCAGCAGGGGCGGGCTCAAGGGACTGGAGCCAATGGCATTCACCGCCTGGATCTGTACACTGTGAGACAAAGGAAAGGAGCAGGAGAGAGACTGATTAGGATTTGATCTACAAGGAAAATACACATTTTAAACGTACTGATCGGATACTACTTATTATCTAAAAAAGTGCTATGTGGGATGTTGCAGGGACCATGTATTATATGTATAACACTGTTTACAAATTTAATTTCTTAATGTTTATCTAAGCTTTCCTGTACGTACATGCAGGTTTGAGTGTATCACTGATTGAGGCAGATGTTATTCCTCTATTTCAACTGCACAATAAGTAGTAATAGGATGATTTACTAATAAATATAGTTGAATCTATTACTGTGAAATACAAACACAAGTCCAACTGTTCTGAGTCTGATTGCACAGAAATAAACAGTATTTGTTTATGCATATACCATTGTGTGTAGACACTAAGAGAGCTGTTCAAAAAATATATCACAATATATCGCCTTTCTTCTAGGTCGCAATATATCGTATCGTCAACCCCGTATCGAGATTCATAACTTATAGTCAGATTCTTGACAATACAAAGCCGTAATGCCACTATCTGAATCTTAAGGAAAATCTGTGCAGGGATTGAGTACACAAGCCCACAGAAAACATGTGGATAAATGCGGTTATACATTCAATGCACAATGTGAGCTCGTATGTTCCCAGTGCGTCTGCACACCTGTTCGTCAAATAGCGGAGTCATTTTCAGTGAATAGAAAGGAGCTGGTGTATTTAGGCTTGACCTTGGATGCATCCTCCCATTGCAATTCAATGTTCTCTCCAGCAAGAGACTTTAATAACATGCCAGACATGTTGGCGCACATTTTTCTTTATCTACACACACACACACACACACACACACACACACACACACACACACACACACACACACACACACACACACACACACACACACGGCTGTACTGCTAATTACAAAGGAACAAGTGGAAATGGATTGTTATTTTTCAAACTCCCCTGCTGGCCCTCTTCTAGGAAACCCCCATCCTTACATCCCTTTTTTTCAGTCAATGTCTGATCAGCTTATTAGCGTCCATATCAGAGGGCCCTCGGCTAGAGAGCATCTATCGTCTGACATTTAATTGCGGATTCTCTGGAACTGTAACCTTTCTCTGTGATTCATGCTGCTGACTGAAGACAGAACAGAAAGGGCAATGGCTGTCCGTCCACTACGTAATTACACAGATGGATACAAAGGTGACAAGGGAAACATAATGTGGCGGGGGGAAAAAATTTGAATGGCAAGTAAGGCTTTGCTTTTTTATAATGAGGGAGTACGTTTGGTTACCTGGGGCATTTACATATCAAAGACTTTGTTTCACAGAATGCTGTTTCATCGTAGATTGAAGAAAAAACATGAAATCGTTTGTGCCACATTCGCTGCAAAACCATCAGGCGCTCAGGTAACCCACGTCTCCTGCCTTGTAAAGCCATCGTCAGCTTAATGACGATGTCTAGGCCTATGACCACTATGTCATTTGCGATGGCTATTCTCCAAGTGGGAAACACTTCTTGCAAATGCTTCTATTTAAGTGACATCTTTTTTTTTTTTTCTCAGAAAGCCAAACCAGAGTAGCCCATGCAAATAATCTAAACATGTGACACAGACACACTGTCACCTCTACTTACTTCTTGTTGGTAACTGACATGTTGGGGGATTTTTTCTTGGCAGTTTTAAGAGTGCACTTTGATAACACTTTAGTCTTTAGTGTACTGCATGATGTGTGATAGCGGCAATTACCCTCTTAATCTGTCACTAATAACTTGAACACCTGCTAACATTATTATAAGACAGTGACAGTAAGAAGCAAAGACGGCTGTGAAACCTTGGAGCGCTTTCAACGAAAACATGAAATCTAACCAGAAAATGCAATACAATTTAAAAAAGTATGATTTTTTTCTTGAACGTATAACAATTGTTACTAGTAAGAGCCGCTCCCACCACGTATGGACAGAGGAAAGGAGAAACATAATCTAAACATACATATTTGTTAACGATAACATAGGTCAATAAATCGACATTTTTTTAAACCTGGACTAAAGCGTACACAATATTCACTGTGGCCCTTCACAGAGCCATAAACACAAATCATACATGAATGACAAAAAGAGAAGGGCACCCATTGATGTAAATAACTGCCAGTATTAACGTTATTGCCACACACAAACTCCCATGGTCATATTTTAACACAAACACACACACAAAACAAAGACACACGCACACACACATCACACAGGTGCACAGTGTTCCGACTTCAGGGGTAGCCATTATGCAAGAGAGCACAGTGACATCGGAACAAAAACAACCTCAGAGTGAAAACAATGGTGTGTGTGCGATCGCTCTGCCTCATGTTCACGTGCCTCCCTACCTTAGATACCCAGTCATTTTCCCCCCCTTAATTCAAAGAACTCACCGCACAATAACTTGCATACACATAATAACAAACACACACACACACACACACACACACACACACACACACACACACACACACACACACACACACACACACTTGCTTACAGTTACTGCTTACTGATTCAGAATATTAAGTAGTTGTTTACTGCTGCTGCTCTATCTATCTATCTATCTATCTATCTATAAAAAGCAGAATTCCTAGAATTGGTGAGTGTTTAACTAAAAATGAGATCTTTCCATGATCCTTAACACCCTCCTCAGTTGCCCTTTTTTTTAAAGTCTGCTTAAAAATTCTTGACTTTGGCCAAGTTTTAAAGACTAAGAAAAGGCGCTAATGACAATATGCTAAAAGTAGCAAGTTATTGGAACTCAGAACCTATAGGGACTAAAAGTCAGGATATCTTGGCCCCTGTTACTTCACTTTCAGCCATTATTATTTTAATTTGCTCCTTGAAACCCCCAACCTGTCAATCACATTTCACTGAAATCCCATGTATCATTCATAATGTAATGTATTGCTCATAGTTCTTTTACTATTAAAGAAAAACTTTGCTGACTGACTCCAAATGAATACCGATGTCGTTCTGTATCTACTAAATGTGTAAATAAGTGCTTAATGCCATGTTGTTGGACACAGTGGTCCAACAAAATGTATTATTCCATTATATAGGGGGAAAAAATCCCAGTACCTGTATTCACTGTCTGGCTGTAGGTCTGTGACAAGGTAACTCGTGCCTGGTTCCACAGTGATGGTTTGGTCGTCCAGGGTGATGACGTAGGAGCTGATGTCGGCTCCGTTGCTGTGTGGCTCCTCCCACTTGAGCAGGAGGCAGGTGGAAGGGGAGGGGCCAGACTCTGAGGAGGTGGGCAGGTCCAGCAGGGCCAGGGAACACACCGGGTCGGGGTGGGTGGCCGGGGTCCTGAAGCTCACCTGCTCGCTGTGGGGACCCGCACCTGCCTGATTCACCGCCTGAGAGAAAAAACACAGAGTGAGAGATATGGAGGACACAAGGGATTTTTTGAGACAGAGAAGAGCCCCATTCTTTTTACTCTCTGCATTGGCTTCCGATTCGTTTTACAATAGTTTTTTTTACAAGATTTTAATGTTTATTTTAAAGGCAATTAAAGGAGACTCGCCTTTAGGGCAGCAACTAACGATTATTTTGATAATCGATTAATCTGTCGATTATTTTCTCCAGTGTTTTGGTCCGTAAAATGGTGATTTTTTTTAATAAATTTTCCAAAGCCCATGTTGACGTCCTCAAATGTATTGTTTTGTCCAAAACACACAGATATTTCAGTTTACTGTCATAATAGGATTAAAGAAACCAGAAAATATTCACATTTGAGAAGCTGAAATCAGAGAATTTGGAATTTTTTTATTAAAAAATTACTCAAAACGATTAATCGATTATCAAAATAGTTGGCGATTATTTTAATAATCAATTAATAATCGATTCGTCGATTAATCGTCTACTCAACTTTAGAACATGTTTCCCCCTGACATGTAAAGCACTTTGGATACCAGCTGGTTCTGTAAGGGGCTATACAAATACATGTTCATTGGAAACCAACATAGAAATATGAAGGTCAACAGTAAAAAAGTGGAGGACTCAAATGTTAAGTAAAACGCATAGTTAAGAGAAAAGAGTAACGCTGACAAAGAGCAACAGAGTGTAAAGGAGCAGATAGGAAAATCACGGAGCATGAAAGAAGACAAGAAAAGCAGCGGAGGGAGATGAATTCAAATTAGTTTGGAAAAGAACATTAGTGTATTTATCGTGCTGAGTAAAACAGATTTATATTCACCTCAGGTAGCCTCTATTAAATGTCTTTCAATCGCTTTTGATTGGTACTTCATGGCCTGACTTAGTGAGAGAGGGGGGGAGCAGGACAAAACCCCAACCTACTTTATAATAACACGTCTGCCAGATTTTGTAAGCTTGAACTAAAGATAGAGATAAAAAAGTCTCGAAATTGTTCTCTTAATTGTTTTCTTTTAATTTGCAAGTAAAATTGAGCACTTCTTGAGCTGTTCAATGGGACAAAGCAAGGCCAAAACAAGGTGTCGGCAAAAGGGGTGATGGATTTCTTGTAACCCTGAAAAATAGTGTGTTTCTTTTTTTTAAGGTATGAAAATGTACTGTAGTCACAAAATGAGCACACTTTAAGGAGTTTGGGAGGCATGATTTGCAGTCTACCGTGTGTGCTTCCAGAAAGGTCTTGTTGAGTTACTTCCGGTAGTATTTATAATTTATGGCTAGGTAAAGTGCTCTCATAAAACAAGCGTATGGCAAGTCGTGAAGGCATTGCTACAGTTGGTGAACCTGTACTGATTCACACAGGTATGGGACATCAGGAGTCAAAAGAGACCAGGTTGATGGCTCTCATGTGCTGTGTTCTTTAGGTCCCCCTGAGAGGCACATCTGTCCTCTTATTACACAATAGGATGACCTTGTGCTGTCCTCTAAACTCTAAATGAGCCCATAAACGAGTAAGACATAAAACATGCGGTTATTGGATTAATAGCTTCAGAGGGGGCATCTGACTGGGTATATATATATTTATACAGAGTGTGCGTGTGTGTGTGTGTGTGTGTGTCTGTCTGTGCATGTGTGTGTTAGACAAACAAATTAAGATTAAGAGTCACATCGCAAATAGAATCAATTATCATAAACCTTTCACGGCGTGTGTGTGTGTTCTGGCTTTACGACATTAATCCATGGTTGCCATATATATGTAAGCGTTGCTATTTGTGTCCTCACTGAGTCTCTGTCATGCTTGCAACTGTGTTCACGAGTCCACGTGTGTGTGTGTGTGTTTTTTGCATCTACCAGTGTTCATGTACAATTATCATTCAACGTACTTTTCTTATAACACGTAAAAGAAAATAGGTTTTGAGTGTTACCTGTAGCCTGCAGCAGTAATCGGTGGCGGGCGTCAGCTCTGACAGATCGCACTGTGTGGCAGATCCACAGTAGATGAGCTCCATGGGTTCCTCTTCCCTCGCCCACTCCAAACGATACTCAGAGATGTCTGTACCCGAACCCTCAGGACTCTGCAACACGCAGAAACACACACTTAGCCAAGGGAAACAAATGGGCACTTGGAATATTAAAAAAAATGCATATAATTCAGAAAAATATAGTGCCACATTAAAGCAGGCCAAAGGGAAATAAGACTCTTTTTTCCCCCCCCTCCTATTTGAATGAATCACCCGAGGGGAGTTGGATGGCTATTAACGCCTTCTCCTGGGTCCACTCGTCCAAAACAGCCCCGGCAGACTAATATAGTGTGGCAGGTTTTTTAGGTCGGTAAAAAGAAAAGAAAAGGGGCGCCCTTAGCTCAGCTGGTAGGGCGTCCCCCCCATGGGCCTCGGCCAGCAGCAGACCCGGGTTCGGTTCCAGCCCGCGGTCGTTCTCTGCATGTCACTCTCCTCTCTGCCCCATTTCAACTCTGTCTCTACACTATCAATAAAGCATAAAAATGCAAAAAAAAATCTAAAAAAAAAAAAAAAAAAAAAAGAAAAAAAAAGAGATTGGGCATCTTTAAAAAGCCGAAACAAATGTGGCTTCCATGCGTCTTTGCTTTCTTGTTTGTCTAAAGCTTTTTTCTTTGCTAATAGAACTGGTTATTTCCTTAAATAAATCCATGAGTGTATGTCCAGGTGTCTCACCTCCCAGTTGAGCGCTACGCAGGTGTTACTGGTGAGAGTGATGAGTGGCGCCCCGCACTGGCCAGGAGGACCCGCTGCAGTCGTCACCTCAGTCGGCTCGGAATACGCCCCGAACTTTAAAAGAGAAAAAAGAGAGAGACACCACATTGATCATCACATCGAGACAAGTGTTTCACATAACAAAAGCAAAAAAAAAACTAGCACAAATAACAGGGCAATTTGTTTTGTTTTTTGTTATGTTCTCCGCATGCGCTTTTCGTCTCGCTAAGTGTATGTGTTTATGCCTAAAAATTGATCAGCCAGTCTGAGTGCTAGTTCTCTCTTTGAGTGTGTGGATGATCAAGCCAATCAGTTGTTATCTACTGACTGGCGAACACTTGTGCATCCAAGATGTTGTTAGTCTGTCTGGGACATTGTGACCCAACAGAGATACTGGCCGCCTGTACTTGTGCGTGCGTGCTGTGGCTGCCATAAAGAAATGTTTTAATTTAAATGAAGGTTTTTGGTTCACATCAAGAGGTTCCACAGTTCCTGCACTCGTTGTGCTGACCGGATTTCATGGCTATAAAAGCCATTAAAAACATAATTCCATGCTTGTCAAGCGGAAAGTAGGAATTACTTTTATACAGTTTGAAACGCTGAGTTGGGTTTCATGCTACTAACCTTAAGAATGTTACATCGGGAAGTGTTGTTTGGTGGATTTATATGGTCTCGCATGGGGATATTACAACTTCATAGGTCTTTCTTATTGCTTTTTTTATCATTATGATCCTATTTCTGCTGTGTGTGCATGGGAATTTTCTTACCCCAGCCTCATTGGCCGCCCGCAGTCTGAAGCTGTATGTGGCACCAGGTAGCAGACTACCCACAGTGCATTGCAGCTCCGACCCGTTGTAGACCTCTGCTGGCTTGGTGTCCCCCTCACTCATCTCCAGACTAAACACACACTCCTCACACACTCCCTCAGAGACAGGGGCGTCTACGGGGACACAGAGAGAGAGGGAGAGAGACAGAGAGAGAGAGAGAGATACAGAGGGGGAGAGAGAGAAAGAAAGAGAGAGAGAGAGAGAGAGAGGTTGGGAGAGCAGTTAGAACCACACTGTGATCAGATGACATGTAATCAAAATCATGTGTGAGAACGCTAGTTGTCACACGATCCGCTCCCTGTACGTACTGTGTGTGTGCACTGAAAATGTATCTGATGTTAATACACAGCACACTGAGATTCTAAAAACGTGTAATGCTGGGCTTACACGACACGATTTTTCACGCGATTTGACAGTCGCAGACAATCTTCCAATGTCGGACTGAAATCACAGAAGTCGTGCTGGAGTTGTGGCGCGCGCACGTAATCTCAGTCGTTTGGTGTAAGGTGGTCATCCGACCCGATTTCAGCCAGTCTTCTTCCCGTCTTGACGTTCCGACATTATCAAACATGTTTGATATTATCGTTAGTCTTAAGCGGTTGGCTCAAGCGAAATGACGTAAACACTGTCACACTCTCGCATGCACGAAGCACGACGCAGGAGGAGCGGCATTAGTCGCGACCTGTGTCTGCCTGTGCAGGGACTTATTTCGGACACTTTTTCCTTGAAGCCTCGGCGGGAGAACCAGGCTGACAGCCGCGCAACCTTAACACTTTTCCGTCAAATACAGGGTTAGGGGTTAAAGTTATTTGGGGACGAGATCAGCAAATAAAGATGGTCAAATAACTAAAGGAAGTCCCCCGCTCGGAATATTGAATTAACCTTTTTTTAATTAAATAATCACTATCGCGTTTGCGGAAATAATATTAATCTCAAAAGGAATCTAGTTGTAGTCTTGCAATATATGAGACCTCTGTCTTTTCAAAATCTCACTCTGTGACTGATAACTAATGACTAGTTGTCTTCAGGTGTGAATTGATTGTCTTTAGATGTAAGAGGGTTTCAGTCTTCAGTCTTTTCAAATTCTTTTAAAAGTCCTCTAGTGTAAGCCCAGCATTATAGTTGCTAGCTGCGGTCGGCCCTTTTTGTTACATAGCCTAGGCTTTGTTTTTACACTGTATAAACAGGTAGCGGATCGTGAGCAGATATTCACAGATTTAAAAAAAAAAAAAAAAGTGATTTTGACCACAAGCGTTCTCCATAATTGCTGACTCCACCTTTAGGTTTAAAAAGTCGACTTAACCTTTTGTTTAGTTTGTGATGTGTTTACACAATTCAACATGTTATTCCAAGGGATTCTTGCTTCCACCAGCTGAACAATTTTGGTTGCACAATTGGTAAATTAATAGATGATGGAGAGACGGTGGGAAAAACCCTCCAATACATTATGTTTGACCCTCCACTCAAGCTATGCCATTGCATTGCAGCAGCACTGAGTTAATGTGAGTTGATTAGGACTGCGGCCAGCTTTATTAAACTGGTTAAAACAAGAACATCCTCTGCGTTTCAGCCTGGTAGACTTTTGCCTGCCAACAGATAGCAGCACTAATGCAATGAGAGGCCAACATTAGGGGAGTTAAGGCTAGGTTTGGCACTTAATGGGCTAAATTAGGGCCCAATTAGGCTGAAACGTGGTTGACTAAGGTTACATTAGATTCATCCAGTTTATGCATTCAGCAGCCAAGGGGTTGAGCTGAATGCATAAGCTGGCTTGCAGGATTTTTTTTCTTTTATTTAATACATTTGGCTTCATAAAATTAAGTTTGTGTGTCTTTACTCACCCCATTCTAACTGCACTTCCTTGTGTTTGGCTTTACCCACAATCCTTGGCGGCTGGCAGAGTCCTGGTGGGACGCTTAATGTACGGACCGGAACACTCACTGTGCACTGCAGGAGCAGGGATGAAAATAGGAAATCAGAGGGAAAGAGAAGGGACAACAGTTATACATCAGTTTGATTAGAAGTTGTGGGAATGTAAATTATAAGTCACTTTGTTGATTTTGTGTGCACAAAGACTTTAATCCGAACTTCACGGTTTGTGAGAATTCCATCATGACAGAAATGCTGCTTATTTCAGATGGGCTTTATCAAACCCGCTCAACTGACATGCTCATGTTATATGTTCCCTATGCCCGGTCTGAGCTTGGTAAAACCACTTTTAGCCATAGTGCCCCTGACTCCTGGAACAGCCTACAACATACAATTAAAGTAAATACACTCATAACTGTTAACCAATTTAAAATCATTATTTTGAATCAGCCCCTCTACACTTGTAATTGTTTTAATTAGGCTATTGTCCCTTTCATTCAATTGTTCTGAATGTTTTAAATTGTTGTTGTATGTGTGTGTGTGTGTGTGTGTGTGTAAACGTGTTATGTATTCTAATTGTATATTGTGTATCTGTACAAACTCGACGTCATTGTAAAAGAGGGTCACCCCTCAATTGATCTTTCGAGGTTAAATAAAGGAAAATGAATGAATTAATGTCTTACCGGGCTGTGTCCTCCGGTGGTGATGCTGCACACGCGTAGGCGATAGACGGTTCCAGGTGCCAGACGCTCACACACACATTCTGTTGCTGGACCACTGTACGCAACGTCCCACTGGCTCGCTGCACGCACAAACATCACAATTACACAACTGACCACATACTAACCCGTGCATGGATAAATTCACAGAATCCCCTGCCATTTCATATGCATGCTGCACTTGACCTTGTTTTTCTTTAAACAGGATCCCGTTCACATAATCAATGCTCTGCTGTTTTTGTTCTGTTAAAGGCTCGCGTAGGGCCCATGAAATGTATTATTCCATCTGTAAAGCAGCACTTGTGTTTTGCAAATATAGGTCTTGTGTACAGCACCATCATGAAAGGTAGTTTTGCAATAGAATAAATTGTGATATTGAGATACATACACATAAAACAGACTCTTAAAGAGCTGCCTATCAAAGAGGCAGTGAGTGTACAGCGACATATTATCTTTCGAGTTCACCCAAACATCTCTTGAAAAAAATACACTTTCATACAATGAATCACAACAAACACAGCGAGGTGAGTCAGGGCAATCTAACCCTCGGAGTAAAAAGGGCACAAAAAATGGAAGAGATGAAGGAAAAGTACAAATCAAACAATAGGGAATTAGGAAAAAAAAATGGTTTTAGAGTAGGGGAGCATGGCCTAAGCTGTGCCGGTGGGGAAGTTGTGCCACCCCTTGTTTCTAGAAAACCGTGGAAGAAATTGGAAATTTGACCACATATTTAAGAAGAGCCATCCATTTAACTCATACTGTAAAGAAGGGAGACACAAGGAATAAGATATAAGCACATTTAAGCTCCAAAAACCTTTCAAAGTAAAATTTCCATGATCAAGGTTTTTTGTTTATTGTGTCTGAACAATTATAGACAAGTTTGAAAACATTTGACACATGTTTTAGTGCTTTAGTATGCTACACTTTGAGTCTATACAGTTAGCACGATGTCAGCCCTAAACTGCTGCATCATGCTTATTATCCAAAATTCTCGGGTTGGGGTGATTTGTGCCAAAGGGCCTAGGTGAGTTATAAGTAAGTAAAATGTATTTATAAAAGCACATTTATGACAGTTTGCACTGTCCAAAGTGCTGTACATAGTGCATTCATTAGGTGAACAATGAAGGTAAAATAACAATAACAAAAATAAAAGACATAAAGCCCATACATCCACATATAAACAAAGATAGTGCAGAGGTAAGATAGTTAATGGGAGGAAAAGCCAGGGTGTACATATGAGTTTTGAGCCTTGATTTAAAGGCAGAAATGGAGGGGGAATCAATTTGTCAGGTGGCAGTTGGTTCCACAAGCACGGAGCAACTAGTGCAAAGTACATTTCTGAGAGTTGTGCCACGCTGGTCACCAAAAAGAAAGTGATTGTCTACAGTAGCTCAGAAGATACTGACATCTCCATTCCACTTAACGACACCACTGACAAGAGTTCAGATGGCCAGAAAGATGATGATGGTGACTTTGTCATTGTGAGCTTTGCGGGCAAAACCACCTAGATCTGCTAGGCCTTGTTTAAGAAAATTGACCTTCAATCTTTGTAAAATATTTACTTTATTTACTTTAAATAAACCTTAAATAAGTAATTGTCTTATGGATTTGTCTTGCATTACAGTTTATGAGATATATATCAATGGCACAATTTACCCCATGGTATTCTCTCTTGTGGCACAACTTACACCACACCGGGCCACAAGAAAACTTTTTTTCCGAAAGCTATATTTCTTAAACAGTTTATTCCAGATCCAAAGTTTTTATTGCCAGGGATGCACAACATCCTGAAATATATGTACATATTTGAGTTGGAGACATAACTGTCAAGGCCTCACTTTAAAATCACCTAGAGTAAAAAGTGGCACAATTTAGGCCACTCTCCCCTATGTCTGAGGGTTAAGTGCCCCTAAGAGCACGGTGTGTCATTTATTTGTGGATCCAACTGGAACACAGAGTTCAATTGGTCTTGGTTATAATTGCAAAAGAGATACTTCAGTGTGCCATCATGTCAATGCTTTTCTCAATGGTGAGGTATCGGTTGGGGAAAAAGGTTATGCCACGAACTAATCAGGAACTTTGGAATTGGAATCAGATGACAATTAATGGTTTGTTTGGTCACTGTCTGTCCAATCTGATCAAATCACACGCACACGCACACACACACACACACACACACACACACACAGGCCAGATGCAGCAGATGGGTGACCCTTTGACAATCATAAATAATAACCTTTTTTGTTACTTATTCAGATGTTAAATGCTACCGAGAGAAATACTGCATTTGAAGCCAAGGTTTTGGTTAACATTCCCAGATGCTCATAAACAATTTTAAGCAAATAAAAACACAACTGCAGCTAGTTGTGGGGGGCGGAGCTGGTATCCATGGAGGACCACTTGCACCCAGCGGTGTAGGAAGAAGGCCAACAGTATCATCAGAGACCCCTGTCACCTTGGCAACAAACTGTTCTGCCAGATGCTGTCTGTCAGACTGTACCATAGAATCTGGTCCTCCAGGGAGCGATTCATCCCACAGGCCATAAGACTGTTGAGCTAATGTGTCACTTCACTCACATCGCACTGGTAAACTTAACTTTATATTTATATTTTTTTCTATATATATATATATTTGTATGTTGAATTGTTGCACAGAGCCTGAACATTAAGATTTTCATTATCAATGACTGCTTCAAGTTGTGTATATGATGAATGATTAATAATGTTGCAGAACATTGAGTGAATAAGTGAAATAGGCAGTAGCTACACCAATTTCGCCGAATTATACCATTCCACTGGACTCTTTAAAGTGTCTACTTAGTAGCTCCAACGACAGAAATCCTCTGATTATAAATGAATGAAAATCATGAACTCTTGATGTTCTCTTCTGTTGTTCTCTGACATTGAACACTAGTCTCCAATTAACAACTAACTCCTTCTTTTAACGTGATTAAATCAATGCAGATTCAAGAAACTTAAAGAGGACCTATTATACTACTTTTCTGGTCTTAATTTCTTGTTTTACACTGCTATAGAGCAACCTGACACGAATCACATCACAAAAAACTATGTAGATTTTCGGGAAGCTCTTTCTCTTATTTTGGCGATCCAGCACGTCCTGTCAACACTTGAGTGTGTGTGCTTCGGCAATCTCTGCTCCCTCCGCCTGTGCATCGGCCATCTCCGCTACCCTCCCCCCCCCCCTCCTGCAAACCCCACTCCGTTGTGATTGGTTACCTTCCTTCCGGAACACTTTCAGTGGCGGGAAGCGCGAGCATGGACCTATAAGGGCGCGAGGCAGACGCGAGGCAGACGCGAACAGGGAAGTGACAGCATTACCATACATGGAAACATCCGCGTGGTGAAGTCACGAAGTTTTATGCGACGTCACGAATTATGAAAGGGTAGACCGCTTTGAACACGTGACTTCTCGACTGGCTAGAATAGTGTTTAGTGCTCGGCACAGACACCACAGACGGTCAGCAGGGAATACGTCGAAATGCATGTAAGTCATTATTTGATAATTAAGTATGGTTAAGCATGACTATGAATCATCATAACAACGTTTATAGGTCATAAAAGTCAAAAAGCATCATAGGTCCTCTTTAAGCCCTTTTGCTCTTGTTGCTACAGAGACTTGAAAGAAATTAGAGAACTTTTAGTTTACTGGAGTGCAGATCTTTGCTAATCGAAACAACACTGTGATCCTAATGGATGCTAACAAAGAGTTGATTATGGCCGCTGCTCTTTTCAGTTGAGTAAGTGAAGGAAAGGGACGAACACAGGGGAGAGAGAGGAAGCACTGGAACACTATTAACTTTGCTTTATAAAATGGTGGAATAAGAACAAGCTGTCAAATAAGGTGGATGGGTGGATAAATGGATGGATGGATAAATGGATGGATGGATGGATGGATGGATAAATGGATGGATGGATGGATAAATTGGTAGATGGATGGATAAATGGATAAATGGATGGATGGATGGATGGATGGATGGATGGATGGATGGATGGATGGATGGATAAATGGATGGATGGATGGATGGATGGGTAAATGGATAAATGGAAGGATGGATGGATGGATAGATAGATGGATAGATAGATGGATAAATTGATTGATGGATGGATGGATAGATAAAAGGATGGATAGATGGATGGATGGATGCCTTACCTTCGGAGCATCCCTCTGAGATCTCCAGCAGGTACGTAAGAGCTTCTGAGCCCCCGGTGTCCTGGGGAGGATCTGTTAAGAGGAGGAGACAGACTCATTAACTAAAGGACAACTTAGAGGAGTATATATGTTAATCATGTCAAATTTACAACATGGCCTTTGTGGCTTCAGGAAATCCATATCGATCCTGAAAGATATTACACAATTACTCATAAACAGTAAGAGCCTGCGGTAGATTGATTGTCTTTAAGCCAAAGGAAGGAGATAATTCCCACAGTTAGCAAAATAAATACGAAGTACCAGAAAAGTACTGCAAATTATTTCTGTATCCATCTGTAGGTAGACTATTTCAAAAGAAACTGTTCAAAATTGTTATCTTACACATATTGGTTCAGCACTGTTACCATAAATACAGTTCAGCACACCCTTGGGTTGTACTTTTTTCCAATAAATAAGTTAATAATATAAAGGGGAATTTACAGCACACACTGGAGGAGTGCAGCTGCATCACTTAACGAAATGCTCAGGCTGTAGCTAGTGTGGAAATGACACTACTGGCTGCGTAATAAAGATAACTGTTCAGCAGTGAAAATGCGTTGGGTTAATGAGTATTAGACTGAAATCAATTATCTGAATGCTGATCCAGAGACATTTATGTTTATGACATTTGAGAAAAAAAAGGCTGTCCCCCTGACTCCTTCAGCACTAACGTTGGACAGATGGAATATTTTCATGTCGGCTGCCTCTGTTTCATAACACTATAGTGAAGGTAGTTTGTAAATTGTTTCACCCCTCTCATCAATACTTTTATTCTGCAATGCGGCAATATCTACAATTTTCGTCGAATGATTAGCTCTCATTTGTGGTGAACTTGGTGAGATTCATGTCAGACGCAGATGTTTGGCATTGATTGAACGATGGCGTTTTGGAAAATTTTCACAAAATAATAAGCACTAGTAAACTAATAATGGACTTAAGCATACGTGTAAAACTATATCAAGTATATCAGGAATCAACCAAGGGACCAGTACACATTATAAGGAATCGACTATATTATTAAATACATTATAAGAAAACCATTAGATCAAGTCCATTATGGTCAATATAATCACACTTATATCGACCCACTTTTGTTGTTCATGTTAGCACCATTAGCTCATGAATGTTGCCCATGTTGTAGTACTATATGTACATGTGCATGTATTTGTGGATGTGTCTCTTTACCCCATGTGACGGTGAATCCGTAGGGCGTTGCTGCGGTGACACAGGGTGTAGACGGAGGGCCTGGTTTGTCTGGATTGGTGGTGCACACCAACACTTCACTGGGACTGCTCTTTCCCTCCATGTTCGATGCTACGAGCTACAGAGGGCAAAGAATGGACAGAACGCAGGGTTAGAGGAAGGAGAGGGTGAGGTGAATTAAAGGAAAGGGATGGAGAGAATGGGGAAAGAGGGCGATAGCAGGACATGATACTAGGGGGTGTAATGAGACATCGATATATTGATTAAGAAGATCAAACCATCAGATGTACAGTACTTTGCCATCTTTAGAATAGGCTTTTTAATTTTTTACAATCTCTCTGCACGTCTGTGTGTGAACCCTTTTTCCACTAAAATAATGGATTTGTCCTCATTGAAAATATCTGACAGAGCTCAAAAATAAAATGGTTCAATCATATTTTAAATGTTTTATTGGCCCCTAAATTGAAATCGAAGTCGTATCGCGGCAGACGTGTGTGATATCTGCAAATGAATACAGTATAATATCGGATTGTGATGAAGCCAGCGATTTACAGCCTCGCAAGTTAGGGAGGGGAGGGCGGGTGGTAGGAGGCATGAGGGAGAAAATTGGGAGAAAGATGGTGTGTGTCTTATGTAAGAATGTACGATGAAACAAGAGGCTCAGTGAGAGATAGATGAGACTAGGGGACATACGGAGAAATCAGGAAATAAAAGGAACTGTCGTGATTAATAGTAGCCATTACTCTCTGTGTTCGTTCATCTATGGTTCCGCAACAGCTCCGCAGCCGCTGCCTTAATTTCCCTTTAGCTTACGCTCTCCATTAAACCATGCAAACTGCAATCAATGTTGCTTTGTTCCCCTGATCCTGAATAACACATAGGTGGGTGGGGGGGGGGCTCTTTGTGTGTGTGAACATGTGCTGCCTCGTCTGACGTGTGTTTTAAAGAACATGTCAGGTTTGAGATGATGGCAACACAATATGTTGTTGATAACAAGACACACAGACACACACACACACACAGACACACAGACACACACACACACACACACACACACAGAGGGGTACCTGCATAAACAAGCAAACACACTCTATGGAGATCCATCGCCTGTACATTTTGTTTCACAATGTCCCCCTATTATAAATGGCTTTCACAGCTCTTGAAAGGCGCTGTGTGCCTAAATGGCCGGTGAATTGCCTTGTTACACAACTGGTTAAATTGTGGCCCGTTCTCTTGTGGCAAAATGCTTTTTTCCCTCTTAGACCCTGAAAGCAACTGGTTAGGTTGGTATCCTTGTAATTATCTAATGGAAAGAGAACTACAGTAATTGGGAATTGATTGAGTAAAAATGTTAAGATAAAAAGGGGCATTTCAAATAAAAAGGAGGAAAAAACAGAAGAGCAACATATAGTTCCATTATCGTCATTTTCCTTTCTGCAGCCCACACATCCACACAATTATGCAGACACAAACACACACACACACACACACACACACACACACGCATCAACATCACATCATCACTTACCCTGAATTTATACTGTGTACTCCTCTTCAGCCCTTGTACAGTACAGGTCAAGTTTTCTCCAGTGTACTTTGGATGAAAGTCTGTTCCCTGTAGGTCAAAACAATGTGATTCTTAGCAACAGAGTAAATTTTTCGAGCGGATGGATGCAATAAATTCTGACTTTAGCATTAACAAATATGTGCCTGAAAGAGAGCGCAAGGGAGCACTTATCTTCCTCTAGACATGCTCAATCATATGCATATGCTGTGTTTTTATTGTTATTATAGGAAACACTGCTCTGTACAACCACTGTACATTTCCCCACAAACTACTATTTAGCAATCCATTTGACATGTAATGTGCTCATAATCTGTTTGTTTTAAGTACATTCTCCTCTTTTGCTTCTTGTGGGATTCAAGTGACTGACAGCACAGAATTACAATAAGTAAAAAAAAAAAACAGGGCATTTTACAAAACCATATAACTGGCCAATAACTGACGGTTAAATGCAATCATAAGAGTATGGGAATGGGCTTGTGTGTCGTGGTATACTTACGCTGTTGTCCTCCTGGATCTCAAGTGTGTATTTGAGCTGCTCCTCACTGGGGCTGCCCTCTGGACGCCCCCACTCCAGGGTGACCCAGGACACCCCCGCCCTGACCAGCCGCGGGGCCAGAGGCAGAGCAGGCAGGGTGCCCATGGTGTAGAACACAACCTCTGTGCTGAAGCCACTGCAAAAAAACAAAAATACACACAAAACCATTATTCACATCTTTGTTTCCATTTAAAAAGGTTCTCCGAGGAACTTTCAGCTTGTGTTCATTCTAGCGGCTCCTTTAGACAAAAGCAGTAGTGCTTCTACTACACCGGCTGTTGTTCCTATGTTAGAGAACCCATGACAAAGGCATTGAGAAAAACTATGCAAAAATAGCATTCTTTGCGCTAATGATCTTTTTTGCTGTTACGTGTAATTTATGATCATAAGAGGAGAAATGTGACTGTTTCAGAAGTATTTAGAATTTCCTTGTAGCATCTTTAAAGTGCCGAGGCAAATTACTGACTTTTTGGATCATTACTTTTGGGGGAAAAGTGGACAACAGTGCAGGAAGGGAAGGGAGATTGGCTGTGCGTCATAATTTGCAAAAATCAGCAGAGATTGAGAGTATTTTTTTAGAAGCCAGAGGAAAATTTGAACACTAAACAGACTCTGACATCACAGAGCTCATTTTGAAGGGAGTGCAGGGGGTGCGTGTGGGTGTTTGCAGACCAGTATTGGGCTTGTGGGAAGCTCCCGGCGGAGAGATAGTAAGAAAAAGAAAAGTTAAAGAAGAGTCCAAGAACAGTGGGGGGAAAATAAGACATACGCGTGCCAGAAGAGCCAGACAGAAAATGACAGAGGAGGCGGGGTGCGGGGCCGCGGAAGGCTAATTTGAGAGTTGCAGCAGTAGGGGAAAGAATCTCAAATGTATGACCTGTCATGTCAGCCCAGATTCGAGAGGTCTGGTAAATGTTTTGATTTTCTCAAGATAGAAAAATAGCAAGTAATCAAAAACATAAAAAAAATGCTACCGGCTATGTTTGTGTGAGTACATCATGTGTGTGTCCGTGGCTTTCAAAGCAGATCAAATCAAGCTGAAGGACTGCTTTAAGGGCTATTGAGGTTCAGGGGAAAAAAAATAACTAATATGTCCCTCGCACACGCGCTCCACTCACTCTCTATCACCCTAATGGCTGAAGGCGAGATGCTCCACGCCGTAATGACAATATATATATATATATATATATATATATATATATATATATATATATATATATATATATATATATATATATTATATATATTTTATATATAAATAAAGGAGTAGAGAGAAGAGTGGTAGAATGAGAGAGAGGGAGATGACTCATGTCAGTAGCAGAATAATAGCCCCAGATAGACTGCTTCATGTTTGTGTGTTCATCATTGCGTGGGATTAATGAGATTTATTCGGAATTCGGATCATGAAAAACACACATGTCGTGGCATCTGCGCCCCCAGCGTTATTTTTGCTGATGACGTGAGCATGAGTGTACGTTTTACCCTTTGAGCGTATGCGTGTATACAGTGTATTGGGTGAATAGGGCGACAACAGTACCTTGTGCCAATGTCGTTGTGCGCGGCCACTCTGAATGTGTAGCCACAGGCGGGGTACAGTCGTGTCAGCTTACAGTGTCTCAGGCTCCCAAAGTAACATTCTCTGAAAACACTGTTCTTCTTTCCCTGGAGAGGAGATATGGAAGCACAGAACAAGGAGGGTGAGAAGGTTAAAGGTGCAGTCAGTGATTTTGGAGAATGATTGTTGACTAAATAAATTTTGGTCGAAATCAGCAAATATCCGCCACTTATCTGTACTGTGCGTTCACTGACAAAAAATCCAGTGTTGATACACAGTCTAGGCTCTGTAAACAGGCATGTTGCTAAAGTGGGGCCCTTTGTTTACAGACCCAAGGCTGTGTTGTAAAACCAGATTTTTTTCCCTGGCGAAAACAGTTTGAAAATGTAGGTCATCTTGAGGAGATATTCACTGATTTTGACAAAAAAAGGGATTTTAACAACAATCGTTCTCCAGACTCCAACTTTATTTGCAATAAAATATATTTTTTTAAACAACAGAAAGCATGGGAGAGTGAAAAAGTAGGGGCCGACACGGATAGCATAGGCTTAGTACAGCTTGTCTGAGTAGCTGAATGTTGACATTGGTTTTGTGATAGGTACAAGTGCTTTCTCTTTAAATTAAGGGGGAAAGTATGACAGATAATTGACACTTACCTCATCCCACTCGAGCAGGTAGTTTGTGATTTTGGATCCGTTGTCGCCTGGGGCCTGTGGACGACGGGGGGACAAAAAGATGGAGACAGGGAGATTAGAGAGAAAATCTGACACTGAGACGGACATAATACCTCACAGTGTTTTTATAATTGGCTTCATATCCTGTCCGGGTGAGTGATGTCACTCTTTTATCAGTGACAGTGTGAGTGGATAAAAATGGCTTGTGAATTAAAGGTCAGTGAGGGCGGAGGGATACGCCCCGACAGCACTCTGCATCAATGCAAGACGTTTATCTCTACTGACTCTGACAGGCAGGTTGAAGTCAAGCTTGAGGGTAAGCCAGGTCAAAAAGAAAAACATTTTGTTTGCTCTCGTCAAGGAAATAAAGGTTTTCTGCCAACTGCATCACTGAACACATTAAAGTGTGCTAGACACAGTGGAGTCACTGTTTAGTTACATAATGTGCCATCAACTCTCATAAAGTCATCATTATGTTAAAGCTATGGTGCGTAACTTTTGTTGCCCCCACGAGGAATTCCGAGTATTAACAACAACACTGGCGGCACATCTACATGAGGTAAGCCTTCGATGAGCGTGCATGTATTTTATGTAAGTCCAGATTTTTTCTTAGCAGGAGAATCAACAGTTGAAACATTTTGTGGGCGCTTCTTCTGGGTTTTTTCTGAGTTCCTGCTCCAGTGTCGAGGGGATGACACCAGTTTGTTAACTCATTTGGCAATGGCTAGAATGTAACGGACATTCATTTATAACAAAAAGTTACGCACTATAGCTTTAAGTCACTGGGATGTCTATTGGGGTTGAAAGCTTCTACTATACGAAGGGATAAAAGAAGAAAGTGTGAACATGAAGATGTGCGAGCCTGCATACCTTCCACTGTAGGGTGAGGGTGCTCTTAGTGCGCTGGGATAGTTTGGGGGTTAGCGGGACGTCGGGCACGCTGCAGTGTGTGATGAACGAGCAGGCATCTGAACTCGAGCCTCGAACCGAGTTGTACATTGCAGACACCCTTCAGCAAGACACACAAGACGGCAAATGTTCAAAAAACACCACTAGATGAAGCTAGAAACTTTAAAGAACCAATCTCACCCATAGAACATCGGCATGGAAGAAAAAAGCAGGTATGAATGTCGGATTAAATGCCACAAAATCAAAGAAGAACTCGTCAAAAGCATCCTGTGGCGAAGTACTTACCGTACGTGGTACTCTGACTTTGGCCTTAGGTCTTTCAGATGGTACTCCAATTCTTCACCACTGAAACACACACACAAAGCACAATGGTCACGGCAGTGTACTGTTGATTATTTTTTAGGTGTATATGTAACGGATGGTGTATAGATTTTTTTCTGCTCCGAGTGCCTTTCCTACCTGTATATAAGGCGATACTTTCCGTCTCGTCCCTTATCTGAGAGAGAGACCTCGAAGGAGCAGAGCATGGGCATCCCGTTACTATTCCTGTTCACCAGCCCTGCAGGGGGGGCCCAGGAGAGGCGTGCAGCCCGCGCCTGTACATTGGACACCTGGAACACACACATAAATATATACACCTAGTTATATACAGTACATACAATGAAGCCTAATAACCATTCCGTAAAAATGTTCCCTTGCATATATGGTGGAATGTGGTATACAGGACATTTAATAGGACAAGTTTTTATCTCTAAGTGACCCGTTCTATTCTATTCAATTCTTTTCTAGGCAGCATGAATATGCAAGTTAAATGGTTCTATGAAAAGGTGTGTGTAGATGTATTTGGCTCTGTATGTGTATGTGTGGTATAGCATCACACTGAAAGCAATGTGTCATTGAAATTATTACTCCAGATCTGGCTGCTCTCCCTTCAGCTTAGTCACGTCCAACGCAGCCGGGGAACGCAACCAGAAAATTAAAAGGGAGCAAACGCGACAAAAAGAGGCCTGGGCCTGTTTGTGTTCTTAACTGTGTGTGTCTGCAAGTGTGTGCATGTTTATGGGAGTTTTAGACGCGGGCACACATGGTGGGTGAGCCAATTTAGTGTGATTTAGCACAGTCTGCTGCTATTCCAGACTCCACTTCCACTGAATAGGCAATGAATGTGCCTTGAGGGCACTGCTAACCACAACCATGCCCAGACTGTCTGTGAGGAAGACAGACAGACAGACGGACGGACAGGAAAAGACAGAAAGGCACGCATGTCATTATTTAGTGAGTTTAGGTCCTAATGATTAGGTTCTATGAGATAACATCCACTGTGTCCACCATGTCTGAGAATTTATTAGTGAGCACATTATTCATAACTAAGTAGAATTTGTTACAGTAATTCTATGAATCACTTTGCACGCGTAAATGTGATGCCGTGGCTCGCACGTAATGAATGACTTGAAGACAGTGAGGTTAAGACAAAGTGACAACAAGTGCAAGAAATTGGGCACAAAGAAAAAATAAATAAGAAGCAAAAAGGAGGATGAAAAACAGGGATACGGCATCATTTAGAGGTTTATGGTTCTCTTGACCCTGAGAACTTAAGCAGTGTGTTCATCATGTACAGGTGATTAACTTGACGTGGTGGGAATACTGTATACCACTGTGTATCCATCATGTGTTTGTAAGGAACATTATTATCTGTCTGGTTTGACCTTTAACTCCGTCTCTCGCAGTCATACATCCATATAATGGGATGCATTCATGGACATGCACAGCTTGTGCGGCTTGCTGTGAGGACTGGGGGGAGGGGGGTGGGGTTTGGGACACAGGTGCGGACCAAGGGGTTTCTAAAAGTTATCCCCAGAGGGATAACCACTGAATCGCTAAAGCGAAGAAGGGGAGGGGTAGAAAGCAAAAAGCCACACAGGCTACTTTAAAATAGCAAACTAAAGTGAGAACAAAACCATCACTGCCAAGCAGCTGAACGGACAGACAAACACAATTATTTTCTCTTAAACTCAGAGGGCACTAGGATACAACCTCTCACTACCTCTTAAGGTGAGACAATGAGCAGCACAGAGCACTGGGGTCTCAGGGCATATATAATCTCTTCACACCTGGGTTCAATCAGCCAATCAGTGACACACACCTGATTGCAGTGAGGAAATCAGTCACCATTCTCACGGAGGCGAAAGATTCCGTGGACTCACAGGGCTGAAATCTACCGTTTCCTCACACTTGCACAATGTAATTTCAGAGAGAAAAGGAGTAAGAAAGAGACAATGTGTAGACCCCCCACTCTGATTACGGTGATCATGTAACATTACATTTTCGTGAAAGAAGAGCATTTAACGCAAGAGGACTTGTAGTACAGTTTTTTCCGTCACATTATGCCACAGATGTTCAGCTGAAAAGTAATTTACTACGTCTTTCTTCAAGCACAAAGAGTGAATCAAGCAATGTTTCCCCCTTTACTTCCCTTTCAGCCCTACACTGCTTCTTATATTTAAATTGAACCAAAGTAAATGCACCGTATTGCTATAAAAGCCAACAACAATGCAGCCTAAGGAACAAGGTAATATTGTGCTTTTAGTATTGCACTTTTCTAGTACAAGGTCTGCCGGCTAAATCCATTTAGAGGCACTTTTGCTGCTGCAGGGAGTGACTGAAACACAGTGTCCGTCCTATATACCTATATACCAATCTACTGTCTCCTATAGAAATGCATTAACGTAATGGGAGTGTGAAAAGTGACCGAACATCACATCTGCAGCTGTGCCTCAAAACATCATTAAAGACCACGGGGAGATCTCAAAGTTGACCCCCTTTCTTTTTTTTTCCTTCCCTTTTTTCTTCTCCCCATCCACCATAATAAACTTGCTGTGTCAGTGAACAGGGGCTTTGAGGTTATGAGAGCAAATAAATCTAATCTGTCTTGTTCTTTTTTTCAAACCCTTGTTATAAAGTCACGGATATCAAATGGTCCAATTGCACACAGCTCGCTGACCAGACTGCTGTGACCGGGGAGAGAGCAATTCCTCACAACCCAAACCATGCCTGCACGGCTCCAAGTCATTCACTCACTTCCCCCTCATGGGGAAGGGGGAAAAAAGCTGTTAGTGTTAACAGTATTGTGGTTGTTGATGCTGTTGTTTTTATTCCCCAGCTGATAATAATGGCATAGTTGGAAGTAAGTGAGCAGATGCTGCCCTCATGTGGCCAGGGTGAGCAGGGGCCCTACAATGACCAGTTTACCTCCTCTAGTGTGAATGTTATCAAAGCAACCAAAAATGACTTCTGGAGATACACAGGTCACTACAGTTATTTTCATGATAACCCGAAAAAAACACAATGAAAATTTGGAAAAAGGCATCAACATGCATGCCAGCTATGACTGCATCAGACAAGAGAGGATTGATGAAAGTGGTTATGTGTGTGTGTGTGTGTGTGCGTGTGTGTGCGTGAGCGAGTGCAGAGCGGTGGGAGGAGACGTGCATACCAACCTGTGGTTTGTCGATTGTAGACAGTGTGTCTTGAACACGCTTCCCCTCTGAATCATGGTCTGAAGAGAGACAGACAGAAAAGAAAAAAGAATAATTATTACAAACCAAGCCAGCAATGCAATGCAATATTCAGCAACAACAACAACAACAACAAAAAGAGTGAGTGAGTGGCACTGTGGGTGTGATATAAGGTGAGAGATCATGGGGGGAAATGCCCTGTTACTATATTTCTGAATTGGATTTTGACTTCTGACTTGTTTGTTTTAGTTTTCATTAAAAAAAGCAAAGAAATAGTTTTTGTTTCAAAACACATTAGCAATTTTTTGGCTGTGCTGCTGAACACAGGGCTGTTGATTGACAGGGAGAGGGAGGGGGAGGGGGGGGGGTCAATTCCCAGAGGCTGTGTTATTGCGATATCTAGATTTTCTATGGCTCATTATTTGTCCATGGTCAGCCACGGTTCAAATCTAAGTTGAGAAATTTGTAGGGTGATTAAGTAAGCTAAGATGCACTTTGCACTTTCCCTAATCACTCCTAATATTGTCTGTTAAAAATATTCTACCAAGAATAACCTGAATAGATTAGAAACAGAATTCTAAAAGGGGAAAAAAGAGGGTTGTCTTAAGGGAGTGTGATGCAACACTTGTTTTCTTAAGCAAAGGCCTATTTCTTCTCCTCAAGTCATGATGAACGCAGCCCGTGAAATGAAAAAAAACAGTTAATTATGCGTGTTCGTAAAAGGCATTAGTCACGAATTCCTGACCTAGAGCAACACAAAGATTAGATAACGTCTCGTGTTCCATAGTGACTATTCTGTTCTGTAGATATAAATCGCTGATTATCTTTTGGACGGATAATTATCCCAATCATTATTATGTATCATTTATCAATTCGTGACATCAGCTGTGTTTTTCTAGCACTACAGTACATCTTGTTATGCTTGTATAGTAGTACCACATGAGCCATATGTACTGTACTGTATGTAATGACCTTGTTGCTATATAATTCTGCTGATCTTACCTACAAAGAATACCATAAAATATATAAGACCAGATATAGCGGTGACTTACTTTATGACACAGTAGCAAAAGTACATTCATTTCTATGAAATGGTTATATATTATTATGCAGTACACTACGCATTTCAGTGGTGATAACTTAGTTGGTGCGTACACCATTGATTAGTTGTTCGGAGAATGTATTCAAAACAATTAATCTTTTATAGCGTGGGTTGCAGGCCTCTCACAGCATATTATGATGTGGACTGTTCCATTGCGAGGGCACACACAGACACACACACACGTAACAAAAACATATGCACACAAAACACACACTCAGGTACAAGTCTGGTCCAGTGATACAATATGCCTCCAGGTGATTTATTAGACTGTGGGTTATTAGGGCAAGTGCAACTGAGTGTGTGTGTGTGTGTGTGTGTGTGTGTGTGTGTGTGTGTGTGTGTGTGTGTGTGTGTGTGTGTGTGTGTGTGTGTGTGTGTGTGTGTACACATGTGTGGGTAATGGAAGTCTTTCCCCCCTGTGTGATCCCCACAGTTGAGGTTTTTCCGACCAGGGGAGGCCTGGTTTCTCAATCTGACTCTGACCGCTGTAAATCACACAGGATGTGTAAGTGTGTGTGTGTGTGTGTGTGTGTGTGTGTGTGTGTGTGTGTGTGTGTGTGTGTGTGTGTGTGTGTGTGTTTTGTGTGTGAGTGAGAGAGAGAGAGAGAGAGAGAGAGAGAGAGAGAGAGAGTGAGAAACACAAGGCTTGTTTGAGACGGAGTCTGTTTAATGAATGTGTTACAGTAGTACAGGACTGAGCACACTATGCACACAGAGACGCTATACTTTGTTTACAAATCAGTTTGTGTCTCCAATATCACTGTATATGGAGAGCAAGCAATGAATGAAAGATTGTGTGTGATCGTGTGTGTACAAATCTGTGTGTGTGTGTGTGTGTGTGTGTGTGTGTGTGTGTGTGTGTGTGTGTGTGTGTGTGTGTGTGTGTGTGTGTGTGTGTGTGTGTGTGTGTGAGTAGCTAAGTCCCCCTGACAGGTTCTGTGGAAGAGAAGGCCTAACTGTGCCTGGGGGTACACTTATGAGTCATGGCAACAGTGATGTCATGGAAGCAAAACCTCAACTTGACCTCCATCTGTATGTGTGTGTGTGTGTCTCTAAAGTCCCAGTATCAGGTTACAGGAGAGATTGGTGATGGGAGGACGGGAGTTAAACTACTGTGTGTGTGTGTGTGTGTGTGTGTGTGTGTGTGTGTGTGTTAGAGTTCAACAGGTGAAGTATACATTTCTGCATCCCCCTGACACATTGACTCATTAAAGCCCTTTTTTGACAAAATTGAACTTCTCTCATTTTATGGAATAAAGGCACAGGCACGCAAACATGCACACACACGGCTCCTTAAGCTATAGCATGCCGACCCAACTTATTCCATCCATTCATTACAGCTGAGTGAAAAATAAGAATATCTGCCGTCATGTAGCTGCCTGTCTTGTGCTGCTTTAGCACCATTGCTATCCCTTCAAGCAAAAAAACAGATGCTGAGCATCAAACAATATGCAACAGCTACTTCTCTGGAAGTCCAGTTTTCTGGGAGAAATTAATAAGAAAAACTATATTCTGCCATGTCCTTGTTTTGTCCAAGACAAACAGATTGCGATCAAACACTATTTCTCAAGAAGTCTGGGCTGAGGCTGTCTGTAGGATTTCTTATTCAGTGGAAACGGTGATGACAGTACATTTAGTTTAGTTAGAGACGCTCAAGGTCAATTTTTCAAAACATTTGGATCACCGTCCAGCCCCTCTTAAAAAAGTAAATCCCTATTAAGCAAACTCCATCCACTGCTGCAGACTCTTCGATGCAGTTGAAAGCTTCACAAGCAGCTGAACCTTGAAAAACCATTCAAATCCCTCCATTACATTCAATAGAAGCTATAACACTTAATGGGCAGATAGAAGAGTTTGAAAGTGCTAGACATTTTCTCATCTAACCCTCGGCAAGCAAGGAAATAAGCGTTTTTTCTCAAAATGTCAGCCTTCTTCTTTGAAATATGATTAATGATGAAATACTAACTGATATAACCCCCAACTTGAATGGCCACATTACATAGCAACTAATATCCAAAGCAATATAATTTTCGCTGTTATGAAAACATGTGGGCCAACCTACAAGCTCTGCCTGTGTGACAGACATATAGTGATATATTCAATTTTTCAAGGGGGCCGGTAATAAAGTTTAAAAAACACTGCTGCTTTACCTCACCGCCGCGCTGCGTGTTATGACTCTTTGTGGTTGTTGAGTCCAGCTGCTTAAGTGTTTTAATAAAGAGAACAGCCACAAAGAAGAATTGATGCTGACTGCTTAAAAACAGTAACCGAATCTCTTCCCA